>VYXB01008643.1:350754-441973 GCA_013397135.1 Pachyramphus minor | reverse complement strand
ATCTTTCATGAGGGGTGTATATGCACGTCAAACCACTGTAAAGTTAGAAACTTTATCATACAAGGCAGATTGGTTTTGTCATAAAAAAATGAAGTAAATGTGGAACTGAATTATTTCATTGGATGATAGGTCTGCCTTAGTTAATAGTGCTTATTTAATTTTGCCAACAGAGATGTTGATGGTGGTTGATTTGACTGTGGTTTGCTTTTATTTTGGCTTTACTGTTCTGTATAATTCACAGAGTACAAAGCCCCTGATGATTTCTGTATCATAATTGAGGAATTCTGCAGAAAGATCATCATTTCATAGTAAGTTAAATCACTGTAAATAGTGGTGTCTGTACAGTCCAACTTATTTTATTCTTATTGAAGAGAGCAGAGCTATCCCATAATGAAACTGTGTAACTCCGGGATGACTTCTACATTGTAAAACTGCCATTCCTAAGAGCTTATTAGAAATAAGATTGTTCTGGTTTTCACTCGCTGATTAGTCAGTATGGAGTGTATAATACATGTAATAAACCTCTCGATAATTATTCCAGAAAGAATGAGTCCTGTTTGGTTTTTTGGGGAATCAGTGCTTTTTGTAATGCCAATGCTGTTTTAAACACAACTTTCTTAATAGAAGAATTTCTATTTCATATTTCAGATCTTTGTCTGAACTTGAAAAAGATTGCAAAGTATGTGATAGAGAATACCTTCCTTTCATGCAGAGAATGAAAAAAATACTACTGCAACTAAGACAACTGAAAAGCCTTAATTGCTAATTTATTTGCCCATGTGGAGTTTTTGTGATGTGTTTTTTTCAGAAGTTTCAGCTCACAGTTGTCCTACACTAATTATTACCAATTCAAAAAGAAAAAACAAAGCCTTTTGCCAAACACTGTAATTGCTAAAAAGCAATTTGCCTGGGGGAAAGCTGCATTCAATTTCTCAGTTGCACTTAGGTTCTTGTGTGGGAAACTTTTTTTTAGTTTATTAGTTTACTTTTGGGGGATGATTCAACTTGCACTCATCAGGAAGGGGAAAAGGAAGTTCATCTGAAATGGGGAAATACACGAGTATTTCTTTGGATCTCTTTGAAATACTTTTGACTTTGTGTTGTGGATTAGAACTCAGTATGCACAAGTCATTATTTACATCTTTCAATGAATGACCACATGTAATTGGTTGTTGTGTGTTCTACGTTAATTTCTCTTGAGCAGTAGAGAAGTTTAGCAGGTTTTTACATTACACAATAAACTGGAAGTTCTCTCACTCCTCCTCCAGCACTTTAATAAATGTTCAGAGCATTTGATGCAGTGCAACATTTGCTAGCAAATTGTAACAATGGATGAATTTAAAACCTGGGTGTTCTTCTTTGGGGTCTCTAAAAAAAACCAAACCACCTCCTGGATTATTAGTAAATGTCTCAGGAGTGATACCTGGGCACATCATTGCTTCATTTCTTTACAGTCTTTGTACTTTTGGAACTATTAGCATGTTTATTTTCACTATCTTAATGAAATTAGGAATGGATAACTAGGATCAAATCTTTTCTTAAAAGGGTATGTTTCAGAATTGTAACACTAAACCTGTTCTTAGCTATTGAGATTTCACTCTAACACAGTGTTGGAAGCCTTTCTTAGACCTGCAGATATGTGGCCATAATTCTGTACTGAAACCTCCAAACAACTTTTTG
This sequence comes from Pachyramphus minor, assembly GCA_013397135.1. NCBI lineage: Eukaryota > Metazoa > Chordata > Aves > Passeriformes > Tyrannidae > Pachyramphus > Pachyramphus minor. The sequence continues at coordinate 440,293 of VYXB01008643.1, read as the reverse complement.
TGTGTGTTACTATGAAGATCCCATTAAAATTAGATTTTGGTGAAAAAATGGTTACTGAAGATTATTTTGAACCTGTGAAATTAAATGAAAGATTCTCTAGATAGTATATCCTGCTATGCATGAAAATGTTGATTTCTGTGCTTTTGTATTGATACAGCAGTGCCTTGAGGAGATAAACATTTCCTTCCATCATCATGACTTTATTGCTCTGCCATTCCCTTTTTTTCCTGCTGAGTAGATTTAATCAGTTGTATCTGTATTTGCATTATCAACTGCAGGCCATGCATAGCTCACCAAGCTTGCTAAAGAACGTCTCTAAATGTTATTTATTATTGGCATTTGCACACAACCCAAGAACATACGACATATAATGTTCACAGAGCTAATCAAAACCTCCAGTTAGCTTTTTGAATTTGATTTCCTTCCAAAACAGACTGACAAGTCAAGTTGTTTTTAAGTTTTCTGGAAAATGGAAATTTCTGTAACATTCTCTGCCCAAAACATGCCAGTTTGGGTAAGAAATGAAGTTCCCAACAGTGATGACTGTTCATTATGACCCCTAAGCAGTCTTCAGGTTCTCAGGGCAACTGGTGCCTTAGGAAGGTGAGGTAGAGTTTCCAACCTGTAGGCATTTTCTGGAGTTTTTCTCTGTTAAGGCAGCATGGAACAATTTGTAAGGCAAATTCTGGCAGCCTGTCATGGAATCTGTTGGAAAGAATGAACTGTGACAGCTGGGTTTCCCCACCAACTCTAATCTTCTCCAGTGAACTCCTCTAACAATACTTTTGCTGCATTGCACTGCAGATTGGAATACAATTACAGGGATCTGTGAGGAATGGGGAACTTAATGATTGTTCTGAGGACTGTTCAAGAGGGCCTGAGGTGTATAGATTATAGCATCATTATGTCTCAGAAGTTAATAAGAGAGGGGTGTGATCAATAGACCATTTCAGGGCTTTTAAGGTAAGTTCAGTAGTGCAGCAAGGGATGGCAGTGAACACTCTGATTTGGTTGATGTCAAATCCTTCTGTGGAACAACAGAAGAGCCATATAAAGCTGGTAAAGGAATGATCTGTGAGAGAGGGGGATACTTAGAACTTCTGTGCTACAGCAATGGAAGGGATCTCCAGCTACAAACCTCTGTGTTAGTGAAGTTACACTTCATCTTATTAATGATTATTTATATGTAGTTTATGGGTAATTGTTGCTTGCGTGCTTCATCCCAGCTTTGCGTGTGCTTGATGTATTTGCAGTGAATGCCAACAGGAGCATCCGTTTGCACAGGGGATATGGATAAATGTTTTCTTTCATTACATTATCTCTGTGGTAAAACCAGCAATAGTGTGCTAGAATGTGAGAGACTACCTTCATCCAGATGGCAAAACTGGAGAATTAGGCCTTAGCTGATCTTTCTTGCTCTAAACCCATGTGTGTGTCTGCTTTTTCAGACTTTCCTATTTATATTACAATTTCAAGGAGACAGGACAATACTGAATGTGTGAGAGTTCACTGCTAAAAATCAATATGTTGTAGAGGACAAGGCCTTTTTTCAATATACTATATTTTGAATACACACTAGTAGAATGATAAAAATCTTTACATTTATGTTTGTACATAACTTTGTTTTGTTGAAAGGAAAGTCCCTTTTTTGGAAGTCTCATTTTTTCTTTTGGAAAATTCACTAGTCCTTTACCTTGCCAGTGTGCTTCTCTTTTTTGTGTAGGCTGGCTGGACATACTGAAACAATAGTCTGAGTTGAACTCCTCTTTAGGTTTTGATGAAAAATACTGCTTGCATATCTACAGAATCTCATGCTGTGCCCAAAATATTCCATAAAGGACTATTAAGCCATGTAGAGAAAATCCATGAGGCATTCCAACCATCAAGTATATTCTCTAAACTATTTGCATGCTTATCCTTAGTCATACTATATCAGTCTGCTATTTCTTTAATCAGCATAACTTTATGGACATGGTGAATTAAAGAAGTTGCTAATGTTTGCTTTTTCTTGTACAGATTGACCTACCTGATTAGATAGTAGTAAGATATGACTTCAAGGGGATTAAAAAAATGCTTTATTTATCTGTATTCTAAAATATATGTGTATGAAGGAATTTTGTCAATAAATTATAGATTCAGTGACAATTCTGCTCCATTTTATACCATTCAAATTTAAGCTTTCTAGTGCATTTTGTTAACAAAAGGCTAGGGGAGAGGCAAAGAGATCTTCAGACATGACAATTGCTTGAAGTGGTGTTAGCAGTGATGGAAAAGACAGCAGTTCCCCAAGGAAGGAGAAACAACATTACAGTTATTTTGTCCTCTGTTTGTACACATCTGAACAGCTGGAGAGGAGCTTGAGTTGGAAATCATGACTTTTGTTGATGATAGTTCTGTCTTTTATTTATCCCTGTCTATATTCTGAAACTGCTGCTAACTTGCCAGTATTTGGGGGTTTGGGGGGTTTTAATGAGATTTTTTATTTTAATTTTTTTTCCCCACAAAAGAATATTCTGGACAAAGTGAAATTTCACTTGAATACTGACTTGTTAAATATTCAGGATTGTTATTTTGCACATCATTCCTCTGTGGAATCATGGAACAACCAGCTGTCCCTGAGCCAGCAGTGCCCTTGTGGCCAAGAAGCCAAATGGGATCCTGGGGTGCTTTGGGAAGAGTGTTGCCAGCAGGTCAGGGAGGTGACCCTGCTCCATCTCCATGTGAGAAATTCTTTCCTGTGAGGGTGACTGAGCACTGAAACAATGAAGTCATCTTCCCACTGAATTAAATGATAGGCTTTTGCTTCAGCAGGTAACAACTTTGCCTTCAGTAAAGCAAGATATTGTGGAAGTTTGTGCTCTCTGTCAGCATTTCAGAATAATTCTCAGTGAGCCAAATCCCAAGGCTGCTGGTTGGATGTGACAGAGTGGGGCTGTGGAGGAGCAGTGCTGGTGTCCACTATGGAGCAATGGAAGGGCCTTTGAGAGGGAAATGGGGCACACAAATTGGGGATACTTTGAAGGAACAGTGCCAAACACAGGCTGTTTGAGATAGAGAGTCAATCCCTGAGCTTTTTGGAAGAACTGCAATGTTTTTATCAGGGGACAGGTACCATAATAATTACTTCATTTGTGAAAGTGATGCAGATACAAGGTGGCTTTGCTATTACTGTGGAGTCATGACTAGTTTGGGTTTCTTTCCACTCTTCATATGGTATTGCCTTTGAAATCTCCCTAAATGAAATATTTTCTTTATTAAAGAAAGATATTCTATTTTTGTAAGGCTCACTGTAGCTCTTTGTGCTGCATTTACCTGGAGATGGCTCAGTGGATGGAACTGACTGTCAAAATACATTGCTGCTGCTTTACCTGTGATACCAGATGTCATTCCACTGAAGCATCCCACGTTGAGTTAAAGGAGTCATTTATATCTGGATGAGCAAACTCTGACCAAAGACTCAAGATGCCTCTTTTTTCTTTTTTTTTTTCTTCTTTAATTTCACAACTTCACAACTCAAGAAATGACAGATGCTTCAAAAGTGAAAGTGAGAGGTTTGTTTGGCTTCGCTTATGTTTGACATTTGATACACTAAGGAGAAATAAGAAATAATGAATGAGATAGTTCAGCACAGGTGTGTCTCTTAAATAAGCACTGACAAAAGAGGGTGGTGGAAGTTTTTGCAGATGCAGTGTATTTTATTGGTGCCCTGGTTAACAAACATCTATGTAACCAAATCAAAGCTCAGTTTTTCTGAACCGTTGTTGAAAACTTCAATATCCAAGTTAAATATTAATTAGACAATGCTTTGGTTATGAATGAGGAGCCTTGGTACTAAGATCTTTTGGTGCTCAATTTAAACATAAGGGTTCACAGTTGAACTTTGGCATCTGGGGAGTATAAGGTGACGAGCTGCCAGCAGGGATGACTTGACTGAGATATCAGAGTGGAGCAAGAGGGATTCAGATTGACTCATCTGAAACTGGGGATTCTGAAATGACACACTCAATCCCTGTGGATAGGGTACTTGGCAGTGCAGTTTACATACTCCCTCCCAGTAATGTGAAAAGTAGCCATGACATTGGCTCCGGAGGGAGCTGCTTGGCAGCTTTCCCTGCCTGTGTCTGTGTGTGTGAGAGAGAAGGTGCAGTAATTACATAAGAATGCAGAGCAGGAATAGAGAGGAAAAGGCTGGATTTTATTACATTGAATGTTTTCATCAACAACTAAGCAACAAACCCTGTGTAACACCATGAATTAATTGTGGAAAATGTTTGTTGCTCTGCCATGCACTTGCTGTGTAAATACTGCTACGAAGAGTCCAGACAGTTCTGTGTTGTGTGTAATATTGCTACAAAATACAGGTGCATGAAAATGGGAAAGTATGATTTCTGTTCACTTTATTTCTCTCCCTGATACTTTTTGTTTCCCTTTGAAGAGAAGAAAATAAGCTTGAGGCTCTTTCCTTTTCAGATGTGAACACCACAGATAGTTGTTCAATGTTTTGAAGGGTTTCTGTCTTTTTTTGTTTGATTGGTTTTGGGTTTACTTTGTTTTGGAATTTGGGGGAGAGTTGTTTTTATTTTGGGCATGCTAAATAGTACAGAGGTGTTTGCAAATAATGGTTCCCCTGACAAAAGTCCTAAAAATACAGCGTGATTCAGAAGAAAAGCTGGAAATTATTTTCATGGTAGGAAAATAGAAATGGCTTATAAGCTAATTTAGTATTAAAATATATTTGAGGTTGGAGGGCTATTACAGCTGTGGTAGGGAGATCATTGCATGTGTGCTGAAATACTGTTCTGTTTTTGTGGCGCTTTTTCCCCCTGATTTTTAAATACAGAGTTCATTTTGCTAAAGTAAGATCTGCACGGCAGGCCATGTATTTTTATGATGCTTATTTCACTTTCCAGGCTTTATAATGCTACCCAAAGGCATGCTGTGCCAAGCTAGGAATTCACTTTTTATGTCTTGTTGTTCCTGAATAACTAGATGCACTAATAATAGCCTGAAAGTACATCAAAAGTGTGCTTAGGTTGAGCAAGGGTAATGGTGTCTTTGTATTTTACTTGAAAAATTTTAATTTGTGAATTAAACACATAAATAGTAGCAGGGATGTTTTATAGCAGGAGTTGTGTGAGCTTATAATGGGCAGACTGGGTGTACAGCACAGTAGGAGCAAGGTGCTTCGCATCTGCAAGTGGTGCTTTCAGTGCAGTAGAGAAATGGGGTTCTCATCCTTCAAAGGAAGTGTCTTTGAAAGTAGCTCTCCAGATTAGGCTTCTATAGGTGAGAAATAAGTGTAATCAAGTGCCTGATTTTTTTTATTTTTGGGGGGGGGGGCACATGTGTGCTCTGAAAGCGGCGAGCACTTTTTGCACAGTGCTGAGGTGTGAGTGGAGAGTGGCAGGTTTTTGGATGTCCAGAGGATGTTACTGGGGAGCCAGGTTAGTTAGAACATAGAGCAAACACCACTGAGTGTTTAAAGCCCAGGCTTGGGATAACAGGGTTTGCAGTGACTGTTTATTTGTATTAAAAACTGACTGAGTTTTCAGTCTGTCCTTTCATCGCTTCCTGAGAAAACAGAGAAGGACATACATGTGGAATGTCAGTGTGTCAATTCCAGTCCACTCCTCACAGTTTAGTTTCTGGGATTTCTCATCCAGCCCAAAGTCACTATTTTTCCATCACAACAAGGAACTCCCCAAATCGGTGACAAATAGTGTAATACAAAATAAAAAAAATCCTTAATACTGTTTTCTAAAGTGTACTTACATAGGTGGAGGGAAGTTTTTTTTAACTGAAATTCCTGGAATGATGCTGTATAGGGCTTTGGGAAGGATGCACTCCTCTTCACTTTGTGTGTTTGCAAACAGTTTAAAAAACGTGGCACATCATCTGTTTCCCTGTCATCTCAAAATAATTTTGAGAGGTGCAGGGGAGCGGGGATTGCTTTCCTTCTATGGCTTCCCTGGCAAATCTCATTTTTCTTCATGTTTTTCTGAAGGATTTTTTTTTTTGTGCTTTTCACTTGGAAATCTCTCCTGTAAGAACTGTCATAAATAATATTTATATCCTCATACAGTATTGATGGAGTATTTTTAAATGTAGTGTAGGTTTGCCATTTGCATGATTGAAAGGTACACCTGGATGTTATTCCCTTTCTTTGAGTTAGGTCAGGTGTTCACTTGTTGATTTACTGGGTGCTTTCTGAAGGACTTATTGACAGTTTAAAAAAACCCTATAAAATAAAATCTACATACCACTGTTTCTTAGGATAATCAGTTCTCAAGTTGGTAGTTCAGAAGGATGGAAATGCCCTACAGTATCTTTCAGGAGTGACTTGTTAGTCTTCCCTTGGGCCAGGCATCTTTCCATTGTCTTTTCATGGTGAAGATTAAATTGCTATAAAACATATCATCTGGTGCACTGAGCTGAAATCCTTTCCAAGAGTACCACATCCCTTTTAGCTTAAGAAACAAATTTGAATTGGTTCTTAATTCACTCGTAACAAATCTGTGTTGACTGTCCCTTATCTTTATTTCTTATCTTCACAAAATTCATGTTTAGCAATTGGTTCCGTGTCATTTGATATCAGAGTTAAGCCGACAGATCTATTAATTTCTTTTTCCTCCCCTAACCCTCACTTTGCAAAGGCAGATATTGCTTTGTGTTCCTTTGGGATGCTTCGCCCTCTCTGAGTGTTCTGAGACGATCATTAATTGGTTAGAGGTTCTTTTTTGTTTTGTTTTCTCAAGTATTTTATTGAAAACTGTAGGCTAAACTTTTGATATTCCTAATGTGCAGATATCTGTGATACCAAAATATTCTTTAACACAGGGATTTAAAAAAAAAATATTGCACACAAATTTTAATTGTGATACAGTGCCTTTTTAAAGATAAAACCAAAATCTGTGTCAATAATTCATCCAGTTTTTGCACAACTTCACTTCTTTTTCTCGCCCCTTATACTTAAGGGTTTTTTCTCCTCCCTTACAGTTTGTGGCCCATGTTGGGCTTTACATTTCTAATGATCAGGAATAAAAGTACAATGTATAACCTTATTCCGTTATTAACAGAATTAGCATGAAAAACCCACAAAGAAATCTTGAAAAAAATTAATGTAGATGTTGTCAAGATTGAAATGAAAAGAGTTCCTATCAATTAGAGTTCATAACACACAGCATGAATATAGCAATTGTTCTGTTATGGCAGCTGACTTGATTGGATGTATATACAATTAAACCCCTGAAAAACTAATTTTTAAGCATTCTTTGCACATGTGAGATACTGTGCTATCCACAGTGCTTTTATTTGGACTTGCTAAAAAGCTCTCATCTATAGTAAAAATAACTTTAATGGAAAGAAAGAAAACCCATAAAATTGTAGGTTTTTTCTTTTTTTTAGCCAAGTGCAGAACGTGCTCGTTTAATCCCCCTGTGATTAAAACACTTAAATGTGCACTTACCTTGTGTGTGAGTGTTCCCATTCTCTGAAATGAGGCTGCTTATGCTCGAAACCTTCAGCAAGGCCATATGAAAGAACGGGTTTTGTGCATTGTTAACTAAATAGTACTGATGACTCCATTAAAATGAACATCCATACAATATCTTTGAATTTATGTCCTTATTGCTCCCATTTTTCAAATTTGAAGTATTAAAAGGAAGGCAAAGCTATCTGCAGCTTTTAGAGTGCTGCAAAAGAAAAGAAGCCTCTCACCATAAATATCGTTACCTCAATTGCATTTTTCCACCCAGCTGGGTAATTCTGAAGACACATCCTATAACTCATACAATGGAGAGAAGTGGAAAAAAGAAATCACACTTGGTCTGTTGTGCTAGCCATATATGATAGTAGTTTTAAGGTTGTATTTTATACATGTTTATTTGCTGTTTTGTAAACCTTATATCTTGTAATAAGCCTTGCATTCAGCTTCAGTGAAGTGTTGCATGACTCAGTTATCTGCCATACTGTACCTATTATGAACTGAAGGTTTTAATCCTTTATCTTTTTCTTTTAAGGGTATTGGCACTGTATTACTTGAAAATATTCATAACAGTGCTCAGCTATTTGTGGAGTTCTGGTTAGGCTTTGAGACGTTATTTTTGCTATGCACTGAATAAGCATAAATTGTCATCAGGTCTTATCAAAATAATATGCAATATTGATTCTCTACATAGTATTTCAGAATATGTATGAGGGAAATGGAAGTCACCTATACCTGGTTTTGGCAGCATGTTCACTATGAAAGTTTTGCATTAAGTTCCTAATGGGTTTTTTGAAGTATTTTAGTTGCTGATAATTATTATAGAAGTATATCAATCCATGTGTAAGCTGATCAGTCCAGTCTCTACACCAGCACTCTTCTGCAATAACTTACCACAGTCTGAATATGTTGATAATTTCCATGTGATTTCCCCCTTAATTATTCTTTTGAGTTTGTCATGTTTATAATAATTAGCGAGGGTTTTGAAGTATTAGTGGCAAGAGCAGACCCTGAGTAGATTAAACCAATATTTTATCACACGCACTCACACAACTCCCTAAGCCACACTGTGGAATTCTCGGTTCTTGTCCTGTTGTTTTGTCCCAGCTGTGCCAACAACTCTGCCTGAGGCCACACTGTGAGCTCAAGGACTGAGCTGTTGAGATCTGTAGTTGTTTCCTAAAACCGAGTAGTTCTCCAGTGAATTGTGACTTCATATGAACCAGTTAATTATATGATGTAGGTAAAAGATCTTAGCATTAGTTTGGAAATATTAGTGTAATTCTAAAAAGTTGCTTCTTAATTGGTTTTTTTTAAGGAATTCCCTCATATTTAAATATAGAATACAGTATATAAAGAGTAAGACTTTGGTTACATTGGTACTTACTTCCCTCATCCTGCTGTTGGAAACCCTTTGGATCTTTCTCTTGTTTTGCAGTCTGAATTGTAGAAACATGTTCTTACTTAGATATTCTGATATCCAGCAGCTTGTGGTTAATGATTTTATCCCATATGTTCATCCAAAGCCTTAAATATTTTCCATAATGGGTTTGATTAGGGCATGGAAGTCGGTGATCTTTGAGTCCCTTCCAACCCAACCCATTCTAGAGCTAGTTGTGTAAAAAAGGTTCTTTCAGTTTTCATCCCTTACCTCAGTTCTGTTAACAAAACATGTAGGACTGTCAGGAAACTGCAGGGGGGCTTCACTCTCATCAGACAGGGTTGCTGCCTTATTTTTTCATGTCAACAGTCAGAAATCCTTACATGCCAAGCAAGAATCAACTGGGTGAAAGAAAAGCACCGCTTTTGCACTAAGATTTTAATCCCAGATGATAACATCCTAAACTGAAATGACCACCAAGTTGTATACATGCCTTTCGTCTTATTTTTTTCATGCCTGCAACAGGTATTCAGTGGGAAACCACCTTACTGTGCCTACTGAATTTTAGAATTATTGTGTCATTTGGAAGAGCTCAAATGTCACTGTAAGGAAATAAACAGGAAGATGTACTACAGGGAAGCAATATCGAATGAAAATGGGCTGAGAGGATATAAATGTAATTAGCGAAACACATTTTCATGACTAGTAAAATTAGCACCCATTTATACATGTTATACACTTGAACCCTTGTTGACACCTGAGGCTGGGAAAATATATCTGCTAATCAAAACATGTAATTATATCCTATGAAGCTGAAGTAACGCACTGAATCCTTGCTCTTCGTGGTGTTAATGATTTGTGAAACTCATTTACCCAGTCACCTCAGTTTGTCCTTTCTTGCTGTATTTCTGTTCCCCAAAATAGTGAGGTCAGGGACATGCTAAAGCAATTAAATATTAGATCTATGGAAGAGTCAACATTGCATAGATTTGTTAGATGGTACTGATATTAGAGAAGAAGGCACTCTCAACTGTAGGGAAAAAATCCTCTGGTTGCAAAATAAGCAAAGCAAGCTAAATTATTAACTTGCTGGAGAACTAAAATTCCTCCAGACCTTTAATATAGTTGGGGAGTTGATAACTTGTAATTTCCCACTGGCATGGCCTTGCTTTGCTGTCTTCAGAGTTGATACCTACATCTAACTGAAGAAAATTGTGGCCTGATGCAGAAACATAAAGGGGAAATAAGTAGAAATGATTGGGTTTGTAGGGGTTTGGGCCTATATAGGAGAATTAGCAAGGAAAAGTGGGATGTAAAAAATGCTTACTAAGTTGAATGATACAACAGCAGAAAATTTATTTTGGTTTCCAGCTCAGTTCTAAAGTAGTGTTGTGGGCATGTGAGAGATGAATGAACCTAACACAGAAGAACAATTTATTTAGTCTGCACATAGTAAAGTCTGTTGCTGTCAGTGAAAGGTGTGCTGCTGTGGCTGTTGAGGTAGTTCTCTCACAGCTTTTGTTTTATGGGTGTAGCTGGAACAAATTAGAATTGGGAAAGGAGGATTTAAATATATTTTTTTGATGATGAAAGGTAGAACCAGAAATTGACTGATTCACAGTAACATTAAAATCATCTTTATCTTTAGTTCATGCACGTGAACAATATTCAGGCTAGTTAAATTATAAAGATGTTTGTGGAAGGGAGAAGTGCTTCTGCTGTAGCACAGATGTTCTCCATCTTGATTAAACAGCTCTGGCAGGTACATCTGAATAACCAGTCCTAAATATTCTTTTTAATCACCTTGAGTTTCTATATCTAGCAGTCTTAAATAAACCGAACAAGAAGAGTTTCTGACAACACCACTTCACCATTCCTCACTTGCACCATTTTTATTGACATTCGATGAGAATGTTTTCTTTCTTTTTTTGAGTCCCAAGAAAATTAAAATTTAAAACTGATTAAACATAATGTACATAATGTTTATTAATCATGAGGAACAGTGATGAACAGTGTAGTATAAAAATGCATTAACTAGTACATTAACATATATATTAACATGAACAATATACATTAACATGTTTAGTGTTAACAGGTTTCTTAGAAAACTGGAGATGAGCAGAAAATTTACTACTTGTAATATTTGAAGATAAAATTAGTTCAGTGTATCATAGTTCTGATGATATAATTTTCCTCTTTACCCTAATTTAATGTAAGTGAAACTGTAGCAATATTTACGTATTGTATTTGCTATATGCAATTATTATATGCAATATGTAGTTACTGTCCTGAATCTCCCCACTTGGATCCATAATCTCACAGTTTTAAGTGAAGACTCATGGAACACCATAGATGTTCTGGAAAAATCCACAACTTAAGTCTACAAAAATCATTTTAAAAAACTTGCTATGCATATCTTGTAATAAAATTGGGGAGCCTATATAAGTCAAAGAAATAGAACTGATATGATAACATTGCATTGAATCTGTACATCCATATAAGTAGTCTAGCACGGGATTGGTCTGTTAGTTACTATTAGACATCCTCTGGAATTGTTGTAGGTGTTCTCTCAGTATATTCTGTTTGTGATGGGATATGTGGCAAATCCTGTGTGTAAGTTGAAACATTACTCAAAGTCAGTCAAGAAGATTCCGGTTCTCCATTTGAAGCCCTTAGGTGTGAATTTTGGGTATGAATTTAAATTTTTTTGGCCCTTTATACACTGCTTACCTCAAACTAGTGATGTGTTGTGGACTCTGAACACCCACTCACAAGCAGTGAGTGGACTGCTTAGACATTCAGAATCCGGGAACAACACAACAGGAATTTGGTGAAAAGTAGTGGAAGTGTCTCTAGAATATGCTCAATCACAGGCCTTGAGTTCTCTTCAGAGTGAAGTGTTGCCTGGGCTGAACTACTCATACCTTAACACAGCCAAGGGTTGTTCATGCTTAGTGACATTTAAATTTAGCATTTTTCCCCACTGTATCAGTTTGTATTACCAAGTCATGCAAGAATGGGTTTTTTTAGCAAGGTTGTTTTTGCTCCTCTCTTCTGAGGATTAGAAGAGCGAGGTGTCCAAAGCACAGGTTTAATCCACACAATTCTGTGCCTGCATTGTGCTTAATGAAGCAATTTTGCAACTAAAGTGCTTGGTTTTGTCTTTGAGTCCCTAGAGAGGGGTAGATGCTTTTGGATACTTTCCAGAGCAAGACTATTCTGTCATTTCATTTAATAAACTCATTAATAAGCATAAACTCATTTAAGTTTGGTGGACAAGGCCTCCTCCTGAACACATCTCTGGAGTGCTTATTTCCCTCCACTGACTGTAGAGAATAGAAGGTTTGGCTTCAGTGTGAAGATTTTGGGCATGGTCTAGGTGCCTTAAGTTAGAAAAAGAAGATGCTGCCCATATGGGGGGTTTTAACACACGCCAGAGATGTTGACCAGTAAGAAAAACAGTTTAAAAGGGTTTTGTCAGTGTTGGATGGTAAAAGCAAAGGCGATGAAGATAAACTTTGACATACTGTTTGTGAAAAGGCTACTTCAGCGGGGACACTGTTCACCTGCACCTTTCAGAAGTGATGTGTTCCCCCTTGCAGTTGTCCCTGTTGTGAAGCACTGTTAGAGGTGTGATTTGCCTGATGGTGTCTGTGTACCAGAGGATATCTAGGGTCTGTCATGACTGAAAAATAGGATTTGATGTGTGGAAACTTAAATAGTTGCAAATGCTTGTGGTGAAATAATAAAAGCAAGTAATTTTAAAAAAGCCTTTGAGCTGTGAAGGGCTAGTTAAAATGTCAGAGTGCCCTTGGTTGCTTCATCATGAATTGTGTGAATTGTGTCATGATACACTACTTGGTAAAATTCTTACGTCCAGATGTGAATATGTGCATTTTGAAACTTCCTCTGTAAAACATAATTACGAAGCTCTGTTTGCTCCCTCCTTCAGAACAGTGCTGGTTTTACAGCTCAGAGTTTCTCTGTGTTGGAACAGGGTCAGCAGCTGTTGGGGTTTTATGAATAATAAACAGAGCTTCATACAGTAAAGATTTGGCTTTAAATTCTGTTTTCTAATACATGCTTTTACTCCCAGGTGATTAATACAGCTCCTGGCCACGGGTGACTGGTGAAATATTTAATGTCCCAGATTAATGATCACTCAGTCCCTAAGTAGCTGCATCAGAGGTGTTGTGGCAAAAGCAATGACCATTGGGATGTTACTACTGGGCTGAGGCACAGTCTGTCCACTGTTGAGAAAACAGATTTCTAATCACCTGTTCACTCACTTGATTTGTCTTCTCTTACCTTTGTGTCTTCTCTTATTTGGAAGATGTTACATAAACTCAAACAGAAGATAATTTTTACAGACTGGTACATCTTGGTCTAATGGTTTCCTTGAAAAAAGAAAGTCTAAAAAAAATTCTGGCATGAGAAATTTCTTTTTATTATGTTTTTAAGTGTATTTCTTGCCATGTTTTTACATTAGCTGGCAAACTAGAACTTGGATGTAATGCTTTATGCATGAAGCATGCTTGCCATCCTGATGCACTCTTGGGATCCACTGAGCAGCAGAGATGAGTTCAGGAGTTGTGCCCAGCACAGGAAGAAGGGAGAAGCTTGCACAGAGAGTGCCATGCCAGGAGTGCAAGGACAGGAAATAGAACCTGTGTACAGGGCCAGCCCCCTCCTCTACCTCATTCTAAATGTTTTCTTTAGTGTTGGGGTGATATTTAATCATTAATCTGAAAGGATGTGTGAGGTGTTCAGTTGATTTGCCTTGAAAGGATGAAATGCTCAGCTGCACCTATTACAATCTGAACATATTTCTTCAGGACAGTCCTCTCTGATTCTTGGTCCTTGCAGCTTCTGAGTTGTTTTTTTGTCTAACAGAATTGTAACCAGTTATGTTGTGTGGTTGTTTTCTCACCTTCTTGGCTGTCTTTTGAAGTCTCCTACTCCAAATTTTCCTTAAGGTTTTGTAGTTTGTTGCTCCATTATGTGTGAGCACGGAGTGGGCAATGAGCAGGCAGAAATTACTGATGTGGTTCCTCTTTTAGCAGTTTTTCACCAGGGAAACTAGCTGTGAACACGAGGTGCAGTTTTTATATGGACATCTAAAATTGGGGCTGAGATTTCTATTTACATCTAAGGACATCCTTGTGTGTATTTGTATTTTTTAAAGGTTTTTTTGGCTTATCATATATATGAAAATAACCTGTTTGTTATGAACTGTGAACATCATTTACACTATTGTCACGGATATCCAAGTTTTTAATGCAGTTATGGGGTATGATTAAGTGCATCATTCAGTATGTAGAAGAGATGCCTTTTAAAATAGCAAAAAGCCCTTGCTCACCTGTTCCAATATCTTTATGCAAACTATTTGAAGATACAGGGTATAAATGAAACTTAAATTCTCTCATTTGCTTTACGGTTTCCTTTACGTGGGACCTTAAGAACCATAACCCAAAACCAGCTGCCCTAGGGGGGAGTTGGGAAGTGTTGGTACATTGCAGGAGCCCTTTGTGTGCCTCTGATTTCAGTTTGGTGTGTCACAAAACCAGTCCCCAGTGCTGTGAAACAGTGTCAGGGCAGTGATTCCCCCACTCCTTATTGACATGTTTATGTGCTGTGCTCCTGTCTCAGATTCCTCCTGCCCCCTGCTCTCACCTCTAGCTCTGTTTCTACCTTCTCTCATTCTAGGACTGGCTGTGAGATGCAGTGTTAGGGCAGTGTTCATATCCTGATGATTTGTCTCTAAGTTTTGAGTTGACTCTGACCCATTTATTGCTTTGTTCCTTTTCATACGGCATTTATGGGCGATGATGGCCACTTAAAAGATGGACAACAATTGAAAATTTTCAAATGTCAGCCTGTTTCAAATATAATTTAACACTTCTAAAGTTCAAGTCACTTGGCCTTTTTCTTGCTTCCTCTTTAATGAAGACTGAAACTCCCTTCATTCTGTTCTCTTAAAAGCAGAAGGTTTTGATGTGGATTAACACTGGATCTACTTTTCTCTCCTTTATCCCACAACAGACCATGTATAGGATCAAAAGGCACCATTTTGATAATCTAAAATATTTGGAGATAAACTGTCTGTGAACTGTCTTATGCATATGGCATTTCCATGCTAATGTTTGTGGAGGAGGAGGAGAAAATCTGATTTATACTTTTTTTCCCAGTCATGATTTGTCATCTTAAGTGAACATCATTTTAGGTAACACAGCCAACACAGCTGATGCTGAAAGGCATAATCCCAGTTTTAGCCCTTATGAAATACCATTTAGAGAGTAAGAGACCATGAAGTTTTTAATTGTCAGGATTTATAGGAAAACACTTCAGTATGCACTGATATTTCACTATGTACACAAGTGGTCATGAATGATGTCATCATTTTGCACATGTGTAACAGAGGGCAGATCTTTTTTCTGGAATGTTTTGTGGGGAGTTTGGAGGTTTCTGTGTAATAGCACTGTCTTGTGCTGTAGTTTAGATGGCTTTTATCTGTCCACCAGAAGCTCTTTCAGGATAAATTGACAACCTGCACTGTGTCTTTGTGCTCAATCACCTCTGTGTGCAGAGTGCCAGTAGTGTTTTCAGAATAACACTTATGATAAGGGAAAAGTAGGCAGAAATGCGCTGCTGGGAATTTATTGGTACTCCTCGTTCTGTTGATCAGGAGCTTTGCCAACACAGTGACTCAACTGCCTCTTTAGTGAACAGGTAGAGCCTTTTCTAGCCAGAGTATTTCTCCTCCTCAGAGATAAAAATAAGAGTTGGTGACTTAAGGGTAGAATGAGCAGGAGCTGAGACAGCTTGTCACTGCTGAATCTTGTCCTGACAGCTGCCTTAGCAGAATGCATTTGATAAACTGTGATTGACAAAATACTTGAAAACTGCAGCTTAAAACTGAATTTCTAGAGCATGTGAGAGCAGACAGGATAAAGTAAGTATAGTCTTATGAGCACACAGAGCTGTCATCATGCACATAACTCTCTTTATATTTGAAAAATAGTAAGCTGTAGGGGAACCTAGACTATCCTGATATAATTATCGAGGTCATTACTGTAATTGAGGCTTTATTTGAAGCTGGGTCATTATGCAATATTTTGTGCTTGTTTATTACACAGAAATCTAATGTTGTAACTTAATTCAGTGATAGAGCAAAAACAAACAAACAAATGAAATTCAGCTATGGATTTCTCTGAACTTTTGGAGTCCATACGTAAATTTTGGAGGTTTTTGGTCCATTTTCATACTGAAGAAAGAACTGACAACAGTGGACCTGCTTTCCCTGGCTTTACATTTCTGGTCTGAGAACAGTTAGGTTCCACTTACTGCAAATTAAGCTCATTATTCTCCAAAAAGAAAACCCTTCTAATGAGTCTGCTGCGCGATTGGAGGCACTCAGAGGGCTCTTTCCTTAGCTGGGTTTTCTGTTCTATTTCAAACCAATACAATCTCCTTAATTGTCTACATAAAATGTTGTATGTCATTCCACAAAATTCTGGGAATTAATTACATCACTCCTATGTAAACACTGGGATGATTTTCAAAGCACTTCTTTATAAATTCAATTGCAAAAGGAAGTTGTGGAGCACTGGTAGTATTGACTGCAGAGTGCTGTGGCAGTGAGCAGAGCACAGTGGTCTGTGTTGATTGTAGTCATTAGACTGCACTACCAGTTGATGCATTTGTTGGTGTTCGTTCTATTTTACATTTGCATTTAAATTCCTGTGAAGGAAAGATAAGAGAGGTAAACAAATGATGCTTATTTGCTCTTGAGTTGAGCTCCTACTTGACATGTGACTTGAAGAGAGAGGGAACATTTGGGGAAAATGCCTGGGCATTCTTTGGAAAGCATCTTATGTCCATTCATTCTCCAGCACACTTCAAAAGGACATATCCCTCAGGTTTTAATGAAAATATAAATCAACAAGGAATAACTAAAAATACACTTAAAATGAACAGGAAACTGGGTCAATCACTGCATGACTCGGTATTTGCAGCTTAGATAGAATATATTGCAATGTTTGTCACATCATAGATATCCTTCTGGTACATTTGGAAAGCAGTTATGTTTATTTGCTCCAAACCATTATCCCTTTTGAGTCAGTGTGTGTAATGCCTGTGCACAGCACAGACCTGTGATGTGTTTGGGTATGTCTGTGTTGTTCAGGCAATTCTTCTGTCTCATCTGCGAACTGCTTGGTTTGTGCAGAGTCGTCCTGGCTCAATTCCATCAGGGAGCAGATGAGTGTAGTTGTTGTAAGCCTGCATTGTGTGCAGAGGGAAGCACCCACCGTGATGTGTGAGGTAAACATATGTTGTTACATCACAGAGCTGAATTTATCTGGGGGTTTTTGATGTGTCACAGCCTCCTCCTGTGCTTTGTTGTTCTGTTCGCAGGGCAAACTTAGTTTTGCTGTTTGGGGTTTTTTTTTTAATGAGCTGGAAAAACAGAAACATACTGAAGTGAGTGTTTTCTGTTTGCCAGATAGTACTGAAAATTTCCTGAAGAATCTCACGACATGAATGGGTGGGATAGAAAACAGCAGGTGATGTTGTTGAGGAAATATGATGGGCTCTGGATTGTCTATTATTGTTCAGGGAAGTTGTTAGTGCAACAGTGGACAGTCCTGTGACAGGCTATCCATAGGATATTACAGTAATGCAAACAACTCTTCTCTTACAACAAACAAGCGGAACTAGTGGAAAGTTTATTTAAAGAAAAAAACAGAAAATATTGTCAGTGCCATTGTATAAATGTGTGGGAATTCCATACATTGAACAACATGCTGAATTCTCATTGTTTCATTTAAAGTGTGATATAATAGAATTGCAAATGTAAGAGCCAGTGAGATGGGTTACCCAAGGATGGCATAGATTCCTTGTGAAGAATGACTTTAATAGTTTAATATTCTGTGGTATAAAACAACCAGTGAAATTATTGGAGTCTCCAGTTGTGAATGACATAAAGAACATGAATAAGGAATGATTGTTCACTGCTTTTTACCTGTGTGGGAACTATCCAACATCAAACTAGCAAATGGCAGATCCAAAAGGAGCAAAATCTACCTCACAGGCATTCGGGGAAGCTGTTGGACTGCTTGTCCCTGGACTTTGGAAATACTAACAATTCACACTGGTTCAGAGCCAGACTAGAAAAACTAATGGAAGAAATATCCAACCATAGCCATGGAATAAAACTTTCAGAAAATTTGAGAGACAAGCTCGGGGAGTTATAGAGGATAGTCTCAAGTATTATGTTCATATATTCTAGTATTATACTTTTCCCTAGGGTAGAGAAGTGATGCAATATCCTTGATGTGACTCACTACAGGTTGTACTTACTTCCTTTATCAAACAGTACTGAGAATAGTTTTGTTTCAAAGCTATAGGTGATTTCATTATACAGGCTGAACAGGTAGTTGATAGAATTTGAGATTGAAATCTTGTCCTTCCTATCTTTTTACCCCAATAAAAACACACTGAAGTAGTAAGCTTGTCTGCTTGTCTTCTTGTGAATTGTGTGTCAGTTCTTAGTTCTTCAAAATTGTTTACAAGCAGAGATGACAAATTAGTTTTACCAACTAAATTACTTGAAAACTGTAATTTGATTTTATTTTTTTCACTAATGGAACTTGTTGTAGAAAAACAAGAGAGATCAGTAAGGAAAAGTAGGTCTAAAGGTGGTTGACACTCATCAATTAATTAACTTGCCATAACAATTTGAAAGCAAACAATAATTCTTAACAGCAAAGAACATAACTGTATAATGAGGAAGACAGATGCTAAAGTTATTACTTCAAGAGCTTCTTTGTTTTGTTTTGTGAGGCATTACTATTGCTAGAACACTGATCTCAATCACTTGCTTTGTATTTTTAGGGACTTGCTTGATTTTAAATGAGCTACAGTGTTAGAGGCACACAGGATGTTGTAGCACCTGTGGAACATTCATGTTGTTGGAAAAAATGCCCAATATGTCACTAACATGGTACCACTTTGGTCCTTCTTACCTCTTTTGTCCACATGCCTTAGCTTTATACTGGTTTTTGGACGGAATAAATATTTTTTTGGTGGTCTGCTTTTTTGTTTGCTTGCTTGTTTTGGAGAGGGGCAGGGTGACACATCACCCAACACGTGACTATTATAATTTAGAGCCATTACAATTGCAGGCTTGTAGTGGAAAACCTTCTTTTCTTTGTTTTATGAATCCCTTTCCCAGCTGTCACAGTGCTCCATTCTGCTGACATTAGCTGATAAATTAAAACAAGGACAATCTTATCAAGAACAGTTAATTTGAGTTTATTCCCTTGTTTTACAAAAGAAGCAGGAAATTAGTATGGGCAGATAACTTTTTCTGGTTGACTTATTCTTTCTTTATACTTTCAAGCTGAAAAACATTTATCCCACAATAAGGAAAAAAGTATTTTTAAGGAATTATTTTTAGAATTTAAATTCTTTTTAGCCTTCTCTACAAAGTTTTTATTTATGCAATTTTGTGTGCTGCCAAAAGTGGCGAGAGACAGCAGTGGGTGCTTTAATTGAAGTGTTGATTGATGGTAATACAATACATGTAATCTTCTCTATATTTTACACTTCGTACTTGACCACTTTAATTGTAAATCTTGATTAATCTGAATTTTGTCACATATTTACATTACATACAATACATTACATATTTATGTAATGATATCGGGTTTGAAGATTTATTTTATTTTTTAAATAGCTAGATTTGAAAAATCACTTTGTAAAAGGGTTACTGGTCTTCTCAGGTGTCAAGGTTTTGATCTAAAACATGGTCATTGGTCAAAGGCTGACCTAAGTGGTACTTGTGAGAGAGACTTGCATGGAAAAGGTATTAAAGAAAGAAAACAACTGTTGAGAACCTTTAGTTTCTGCTTGAGACTAAGAAGCTTTTCTTACTTTTTAATAAATTATTCCCCTGAGAACTGTGACTTGGGATGTTATAAATTATGAAGATATGACTCGTAGCTGAGTCATTGGCCTGTGTGGGGATACTAAACCATTCCTAGCAGCGTGAAGTAAGAGTTGTTAAATTGACCTTTACTTCAAAAGGCAAAGCAAAACAAAACCAGAAGGGAACAGCACGAGGAAGAACAAAAAATGTTGCAAAGTTGCAGTTGAAGGGTTTTTTTTCTTTTTATGTGAGTCAGTGACCATGTTGAATTAGGAGGCAATTATGAATATGTCAGATGTTAGGGCTTGGCTGTTCAGGGGTATTTGAGAAGATTCATCCAAATTACCAGTGATGTAGTGGTATGATCTTGAGGTGGTACTGTGAGATCGACTGACACTTCTATGTAGACATAATCATTTGGGCTTAATAGGGCCTGTATTGAATTCTTTTTGGAAATAAGAATAGAAAAAAACATTTCATTTGACTTACGGAAATCCACTTGAAATGTAATTTCAGTTCACTTTGAGTTCTTAAGTGTAGCAGACTTGTGCACAAAGAAGCAGACACATCTATGCACTCTGCTAAGTGCTGGTCTGAATTATGAGATTAAGAATCTGAGATTCTTATGGTACAAGTACATCCCAGTGCTCTTAGTAGTCCATAAGAAATGAAAACATAAGTATTTGTCATTTTAAGTCCTGTGCTGTTGTCTCTAATGTAGCTAATTGCTTACTTTATCCTTTATCAAAGGCATAGAGAGTGTGTTTGGAAAATCCAGCTCTTAGTACAGTAGATCTGTTGCTGGTCATGTTTGGTAATAATTAGGAAGTCTGAAATTGAGGAAGAAATTTTTCAGACTCACATTTCTTGTAACTTTACCTTTGGTAGGCTGAGGAGAGGGAAAACGTTGTAATTACCATTGAGTTCACTGAACTGTAAGACTCTTTTAGATGTAGTTGAACTGTATTAGAGCATTTTTCTTTGTAGCATTTGTGATTCTTGCATGAATATTTGGTGTTGTGTTAAGATATTTTGTGAAAGTATACACTTAAATATGTCTTGTGGGTGTTTTTGTATTGGAGAAAAATTCTGCTTGAGAGCTGCCAGTGCAGGTAAAGCTCTTTAAGTTTAATTGACTTGTTGAATGTGCTTCAGAGGAGAGAAAAATGAACACAACTTTTGTAAAAGATCAAAGAAAACATTGGATACAAAATGTGCAATAGAACATAATAGAGAAATAAAGCAGAAAGTAATTCTATCAAGACAATACAGGAAAAGAAAAGTTGTGTGGCCTTTTTTTTGCAGAAGAGTTTGTATTCCCATGCTTTTGTGCATAACTTTTATGTTACTGACCTTTTTTTTTCCTATTTTTTTCCACAATCATAGTGGAAATTATGTGTGTAGAGCTTAAGAGGTACCACTTTTTTAGACCTGTCCACTAGGCTTGGTCTGAAGTTTTATGGTAGAATGTGGTGGAAAAAAACAACAAAAAAGGTTATTTGAGGATAAAGTAGAGCATTGACCTACCTAGTACTGAGTGTTCTGTCAGTTGTTATGGGTTTTGTCCTATTCATCAAAAAACATAATGATAAATGGTGAGTGAATAGCAATGAAAATATACTGAGGTACTAACAGAGGAGCAGCTTCTGCTCACAGAAAGTGCTCAGTACAGAGGAAATCAAGCATCTGGGACAAGACTCAGCTGTGATGGGAATGGAGCAACTGTTTGTTACTGGATGGTTTTGTGCAAATATTGGGAGGGAGGGGAAGCAGGTTGAGAAATTAAGGGGGTTTATTTGTAAGACTTTTTTTTCCAATGCTTCTGAAGGGCTACTTTCTAAAGTAAACCATGTTTTTATTGTTTACTGCCAGTAAAAAATTGGGTTATGCCACTTTGATAAATAGAAGAGGGGAAAATGAGAACAGAGCTTAGGAGGATATTTAGGCTCTGGTCATATTTAAAGTTCCATAATTATTTTCTAGATGAAGGTTGACAGAGAGGTGTAAGAATTACGGGTGGAGGAAGCAAATCTTATAAAATGCAAGGAACTTTTCATATGCCCAAAAAAACCTCCCAGACAAACCAACCATAAACAATGTGCTATCATCTTAAAGGGTGGAGCATATATTATGTGATTGGTAGCCAAGGTTTTAGTGATGGCTGTTGGGAAATGCTAAACAGTGAAATGCCAGAATACCTGTGAACTAATAAGGTTGAAAATTTGTAGTACATATTTGGAAGCATCCATTCAGACAGCACTGTGAAGGGAAAAATTCCAAAGGAAGAAAACTGGGGATGGGGGAAAGAGAGGAAGAAGAAATGAGGCTGGTGCTGTTTCCTGGATAGGTGATGTGTATGAGTAGTTGTTAGGCCAGCTCAACAGATGACCCATGAATTAAGAAAATGAGTTTGCTGAACAATGCAGAAGCCAAGCAGTTAGTCCCAACCTTGTGTGCTTCACAGGACAGTGTTGGATCAGGAACTGCAGTAGCTGTTTTCTCAGTTGTCAAATGTGTTGCTGGTATTTGTACTGTTATTTAAAATGACCTGTATCAGCATTGATTTCTAACTTGAACTGGGGCTTCAGACAGCAAGCTGAGAACTGCTACTCATTCATGTTTTGAAAGTCAAGTACAGAAAGGAGGTTTCTTTCTCCCTGCCAGTGACTGTGGAAGCAAAAGCATCTGTGGGCACTGGGGGTTGTGTTTTAGGGGATTTCCAGATATAACTGTGATGTCTGATAGGGACTAAAATTAACTTAAAGATCTGAAGATTTACTTACAAAAGATTATTTTTTTTCCTAATTTTTGGCAAGGCCAAAGATTGTAGGTCATAGTCTGTTCTTTCCTCCCTGATAATTGCAAAATCCATTGCTATCCCTTTGAGATATTTTTTTATAAAAGACTGTACTAAATCTGAATAAAAGCCTAATAAGTAGATTAGTTAGAACAATAGTCCTCATGAGGATGATTGATTCCAAGTGTAGCTGCTAGAGATAACCCTAAATGCAATTAGGTTTAACTCCCTGTGAGTGTCAAAGGAAGGTAATACCCATGGAGACTTCCCTTCAGATGACACTATTTTAAAGTGTCTCAACATTTAAATGTTCTTTCCTTTGGGCATTGGTAACAAACATCTCTTTTTAGATTGTTGGAGAAACAGAGCCTGTAAACTTATGTTTTAGCCATCGGTTTTGGGTGTTTCACATAGAAAAGGGATGGCTCAGCTTGCTTGTGTGAGCAGTTTGTTGTCCTCCCCTGCATCCCTGGTAAGGATCAAATATCCCAAGGTGGCCATAGGCAGGTGAAAGAGAAAACAGCAGATGAAGCAACATACACAAGCTTAAAGGGTAATGCGATAAAATGTCAATAGATAAGCTGCTGATGGATTAATTCTGGTTTTCTTCTTGAAAGAGAAATGAAAGCAAAACTTGTATTGAAGCAAAAAGAGAGACAGTAAAGGTTTCAAAGCTTTGCATGTTACAGGATGTGATATAACAGAAACTGTGAAATTGCACACTACTGAAGTGGTTTAATTTAATTTGAAGTACCACAGAAGAATTGTGCTGTATTTAAGAATTTGGCCCCCATTTCACATTAAAAAAAAAAAAAAAAGAGTGGGGGGAAAAAAAAAGCTTAGTGAAACAATTCCATGAGTTCCCTTTTGATATATGCCTGCATATGCATGTGTTTATTGAAAGAAATTATTTTTAAAATATGACAATAATATCAACTTGTTGGTAATAGCAAAATGAAGAAATGGGCAATATTTTTTCTTTTTTTATCAGTTTTATATTGATGCTCATTGTGCTGTGCCCTTCACATATCTTCACTTCATCTGCATATTGTTCTTTGAATTGTCTTTCTTGATAAGATAGTGAAGTACTAAATAACTTCTAAGTGAAATAAGTGAAATGTTGCTGAAAATCTCATTTTCCTTCCTTGCTTTTAAATCAAAAGTCTGTATCATCAAAAGTATTTAGTTGTACCACTTAAAAATTGAATTTCCCATGTGACAAGGAGACACTTAACTGGTTCGTAAACTGTGTGGTTTTGTTTGTTTGTAACTTGTCCCTTGAAATTCCCTTTTCCCCAAAGTTAGGGATGTAAGACTCAGGAGTTGTCATTCTTTCACATTATTTCTGTTGCAGCAAAATATTTGTGCTCCTAATAGCTCATGTGTTGTCTTATGTCTTTAGCATGCAAAGTGGTTTATTTATTGTTGTTTTGATCAGCTCTTTTTATATCTATAAGTGTCAATGTGTTGCCTTTTTTTTCTTTGCATATAATAAATGACTGTGGTATACAGAGCACATTTTCCCTTTTGATTTGTGTGAGTCTTGGGTGCAAGATTAAATTATTATCTTATAAAAATTATGAAGGATTTGAACCTGAGATGTACAAAGTAAAATTATTTCTCAGTGAAGACTTAGTCAGTGAACAATAAGAATTGGAGTGATGGGATATTAATTATTAGGCTTCTTTTCTTGCTGTTTTGTGCAAGGAAAATTATGTAAATAAATGAAAGTAGAGTTTATGCTTCCTGTTTACTACAACTGAAAACTCTCCTGATGTTATTACGAAATTCAATGATAATTTTCAATTGATTTTGTGCTTTTCAAATGTAAGAGGACTCCCTGATTGCTTCATGTTTTCAAAATCCAGGATTATTTGAGTTAGTTGGTTTTCGTTAGAGAGATGATTCAAAACTGAAGGATAGGTTTGTGTTTTGTGGGGGTTTTGTGTGTATTAAAGTCTCTCTTCCTAAAACTGGAGAGATTATATGAGACATAAAATAAAAAGAATTCTCCTTGCAACAGTGGAGTGTCATGGTTCCTCTCCAGCTGAGATGCAGCAGAATGAGCCTGATTATGTTGTTAGTCAATGTAAAAGTTGTCATGGTGCTGCAATAAACATGTAAGAAGTGATTTATTACATCTGAAAGTGTCCATTTTCCGAATGTGTCATTAAAGTTCGGGTTTAGATGACAAAAAATATCTTTTAGAATGATATCATGATACATAGTTGGCCATAGGAGTAATGAATGATGCAGCATGTATGGAAAATGTCTTGGCCTTCAGGCTGAATTCTAACACGTTAGACAGATTTTTAGGCACTCAATCCTTCTTATGGTTAATGATGCCCACAGTGTACCCAATGGACCTCCTGCAAAGCAAGATTGCACCAAACTACTGCTTCTCAATATGCCTCTTTATATGTCATTGATAACAAGATAAAAGGATTCTCAATCTCTAGAGAATGAGGAATGTATTTTTTTGTTGTTGAGGAATGTACTGGGTGGGAGGAGGTGAAACACTCTGTTGGCTGTATTGCACCAAAGGTGAATGGAATGGAAGAAAAGGAGGAGAGCCATCTCTAAAATGTTATTTGTTTTATTTCATTTAGATTTTCACACACACCTTTCTGAGAAATTGAAAGACAGACAGACAAGCTGGCAGCAGCTGGCTGAGACAAAGAACTCTCTAATACGTAAGGTTTTTATTTTGCTTAAACTCTATTTCTTGTAAACCTAGAACCTAGTTTAGAACTTGTGTGTTGTGCAGTGATTAATCTCGTTCTGTTTATGTTCTGCTTATTCTGTGTTGTGGGATTTCTTTCTTTGTTTGTTGTTTCCCTCTGGGTATTTTATATTCTGTTGAATAAACCTGATCTCTCTTTACTCCTTATTTCTGTTTCATGGTTGAATATTACCTTCCTGGTTTGATTGAACTAATTAGGGGTGGGTTTTTTGCTGGGAGTCTTCACTGAAGGAGTTGTTTTCCCTGAGCTGATGTTCCTCCATGTCATTCCACGGAGAGAAGGAGAGCTAAGACATGTAAGAGATGCTGGATATGGATACACACACAGGCATAATTTAAAAGCAATATGGTACCTGTACCCAGAAGTGTTTTCATCAAGGCAATTAGATACTTGTATTCCATTGCTAAAAGCTTGCATGTGATACATGTTTCTTCAGAGATTCTTAAATTTGACTTTGGAATGAAAAATTTTGCAATAACTCTGTTTATCTTCAGCCTTGCTTTTAGTTTCTTTTAATCTAAGAGTTTCAAATTCAGAACATCACGTGTCACTGAAGTTATGTGTCTTAGGGGCTGTGCAAAACAATCAGGGAGTTGTGTTGGCGGTTTTGGTTTTGTAGGGAATCCCCTCATGGAGAGACAGGGTTTTTTTAAATACCACTACTCCCCACACACACGCACACCTTCTGTTTCCCTGAGAGCAAAACTCCTTTGGAAAAAAGCCCACAAAACAAAAACTTGCCAGTCTGTAGTAATATAAATCTAAAGGCATCTTAAGGGATTTTAGTGCAAAGATGATTCAGTGACATCTTAATCTTGACACATCTTGAATTCAAAAAATTATTTTCATTCGTTGGATATGTGCACTTATACTAACTATACTATAAGCATGTGCCCTTACTAAATTAGCAAAGGCCATTTTAAAAAAGTCTTTTGTCCTAAACACTGCAATTTTTACCTTGCATTTGACTGTCTAATGAGATGAAAGATGTATTTTGTTATTTCATTCTTTTCTTCCATTGCACCTGTGACCTAGCACATAATTGAAAGATATCTTTCCATTTGGGTTTTTCATTTTAGCACTTAAGTTAATGCTTTGCAAAATGAGGGCCCTAACCAGGAGTAATATTGTGCTTCCTTGATATTTATGTGGGACCTAAACCAAGGTTTTCCCATCACCCTCAGCTTTATTTTCTGATAAAATAGATACTTGATTGTTGGCAACAAGTAGTGAATGGTATTACTCTTTGAATCTCAAACACTCTCTGAACAAATACTAGGACAGTTTCTTAAGTGAAATTCTGGCAAGTACTGAGCATCTGTGACCATGCTATAGTTAATGCAGCCCACAAGTGCTCAGTGTGTTTTCAGACTGGAGATAAGGACTGTTTGTCTTTCCATGCTTCTTAGAGGAGTGGGAGCCAGAGCATTTGGTAGAGCAATTAAATTTCCATAATGCTGATGTATAATGCTAAAACCTGCCCAAGGTGGTATGTAGATGGTTGGTAATAAAGATGAAATTAATAAGGAGTGGAAATGATGTTGTACGTATCTCTGCATTTCTGAAGCATCGTGGTTATTGGTGTTGCAGCAGGGATTTTGGCACAGGTGAAATGAGTGGGTTGTGCTCTCTAGACTGTACTAAATCTCAAAGAATAACACTTGAGAGTGTTTTCCAGGATCACAGGAAGGTTTTGCCTAACAAATTGCATCCAAGTGAACAATGTCTTCTCTCAGTCGAAGCTTTGAAGCTTTCCATCACATACTGCTTCTCTTTGGTTTAGTTATTTTCCCTGGCAACTGAGACCCTTCCCAATTCAAACAAATTTGATTGATATATTGCTTTTGGTACTGTGCTTGTTCAGAGCTCTAGAAATTCATAAGAATGGGAAAATGCATTAATAACTATACCTCAACTGAAAGATACTTAATAGTATTAATTCTTGCCTCTGGCTTAACAGTAAACGTGCGTTAAAGAAAATAATTTAAGTGAGGCAAGCAACAGAAAAACTTACTGCTACTGATCTGCATGCTCTAAGTGTGGTTAGAAAGGTGCAGTGAGATTATAGATCCAGATTCTGATGTGCTGACTGGCATTGATATCAGCCAAATCTATGATGTTAATAATTCAGGGGAATTGACCAAAAGCAAACTTTCCCTCTGCTCCTTCTAAACAGTGCCATAGCATTTTTTACATCAATCTGTTTGCTGCCAAACCCAGACAGATGGCACTAACCTTGGTTTAAAGCCTCATCTGTCTGAGAATGCATCCAAATAGTGTTGCAAATAGTGTCCCCTGTGCGTGTTGTGTCAACAGAAGAGGACTCTCTGTGTCACCAGAAGTAGAGCCCTCAGACTTTGCATTTAAAAGGCACCCAGTTATCCTGTGAGCTCCTCTAGTGGATGGGTTGCTTTGGTCTGTTCTAATGAAATGTTTGGTTTCTTGATCTGCTCAGCCCTTGCCTTGCTAAGCAGGGAGATGCCACTGGTGCAGACAAAGAGGTCGTGGGGAAAAAAGGAGGTGAAGTGCTGAACATGGCTATGAGAATGGTCAGTGCTCCAGAAATACAGGCAGAGGGATTGTTGTCAGGTCCATGTTCAGATGCTGGAAGGACAAAAGAATTCAAGTGTCCTACAGAAAAATCTCCCCTATCTACTGTTTGGAGTTGCCCTGAATCTCACCTTCTCTGAATAATACTTTTCTGGGAGAAGAATTCCTAGTAGATTAAAAAAAATACAACAAACAAATAAATTAAAAAAACCCCCTCAAATATCTCAGATCTATCTCATACTACACATTCAGAATGAAAAGCAAAATCAAACAAAAGAACAAGACCACCCTTGGTTTCTTTTTCGAGCTGTAAAATAATGTAACAAAAGTTCAGAGATGTATTGAAATCATTAATGCTTTTAAAGCATTCAGGTGGTATAATGTTGAGTAATGTATAAAAGAAAAAGCAATGTAATGATGTACTGCTTGGAATATGATGTGAATAGGACACAGAGGGTCCTGTTCTTACTAAATGACAAGGGAAAAGGGTCAGTTCCTGGTACAGTGGGTGCAAATCAACCTGGATGCTAAATGCAATAGAAGACTTGACAGGGAGGGCGAAAGGATTCAGGTAATGAAAATATGCTGCAGTGCACTAACAGTGCACTCCAGGCAGCCTCATTGTACCATTTCCTATCTCTTAGTTCACTTTGCAATGTGCTTTAATCATCTTTGCTGTTTGTTTCAGCAGGATGATCTTGAGTAAATTGGGATGACACAAGTCCAGATGTTGCAGTGGAGTCCATGTTCTCTCAATTCATGTATAACGCTGTCAATGCCAAAAATCTTTAAATGGCTGTAACTGTCAAGGTGTGTATTTGATATGTTCTTGCAGCAAGCATAGAATTATCTCACATATCTGTGCAAGTAAGGTCTTAAAGTCATGTTGGGACGTTATCTGTGGAACTGTAATTTGATGAAGATAGGAATTGAACCTTTTTAGGGGGAAGAAAATTAATTAGATTTTATCTTAGGCCTATGACATGCAGAGACTAAACACAGCTGGCTGTGTGGGGAGTTGATTTAGGAGGATGATCTCTCTATGGTATATCTGAAACCATCAGTGAGCACAGTAGACTGATGTGCAGTAGCTTTCACATGTAAACAAGTTCTTTTACTTTGTTGAAAACTGCTTTTAACTAGTGTGTATTAGTACTGTGGAAAGCATTCATAATAATTCTCCTTAAATCACAGTAGTGAGAAATTTAGTTCACTTTGCTGCTTTCATTGGGGATTTACCTTACTGAGGATTAGATGAGTTTGCATTTCTGAGGTGTTTTTCAGGTTCACATGCTAATGGAAATTCTTTTAAAACTACATGGGCAAAACCTGGGGTTATTGTGGGATTTTAGCAGTGATTTTTTTTTTTTTAAGTAGCCAAGTCCAGGGTTTGCAGTCACTCTTCATTCATGCTGTTTTGTTAAGAGGCAATCAACCAGAGATCATAAACCACAAAGCCAAAAGTAGGTGATAAAATAAAATAATGAGAACATGAGAAATTCTGAGAAAGAAGTAAAACTCTCTTGCATTTTGGCACCTATTAAAAAACAAGCTGACAGTTGTACCAGGTGCCTCTTCTAAGAGCAAAGTCATGGAGTTGGTCTTAACACCAGCATGTTTGAAATAAAATATTTGGAATTTGCTTATGAAACAAAACAGGTTGTGTGATGAAAGACTGAGCTGCTAGAAAAGTACTTGATCATCTCAGATTTGTACAAACCCATCTCCTGTGTAATGCACCGTGTCCTAAAAGCTGGAAGCCATGAGGACAAGAATTGTTATTTTAAGGAATTTTGTGACAGCTTAAAAAAAAAAAAAGTTTTCACTTTTTTGCATGAAGCTTCTACCTTAAAGATACTGCTGAAATAGGTGGCAATTTTTAACATAAGCAGTGATAAAATAAACACCATCTGCTAGTGTTGACTTATTCCATAGTCTTCTCATGCTGGGTGATTTTATTTCACTTTTTTTCAGAAATAGTTAACGACACATCTGCTGTATGGTGGAGCTGCATTTTCAGTGATTAAATGTGGACAAAAAATTAGGGAAAACAATAACAAACCTTCTGCAGGAAATTGAAAAATATATTCAATGCTATAAGGAAATTATATGTAT
The DNA here is from genome assembly GCA_013397135.1 of Pachyramphus minor. NCBI lineage: Eukaryota > Metazoa > Chordata > Aves > Passeriformes > Tyrannidae > Pachyramphus > Pachyramphus minor. Next base: position 410,293 of record VYXB01008643.1, on the reverse strand, counting down.
ATATCTATGTTGATGCCTTTTGTTTTTTATTTTGACACAGTTTATTATTGAATCACAAATATTAACTGTATACTCTTTCAAAATACCTGGTTATCATGGAAAACTTCTCATTTAGTCTTTATTTTTCCTCACCTGTGTCCCTGGAGAGCAGTCTCTTCCCACATCACCCCAGGATTGTCCTACCTGCTCCTTCTCAGTCAGCAATGAAAAGTCTTTGTGGTGGGAATTCCTATTAAACACTTTACTGCAGAGGCATTAGCAAGATGATCCACAAAAAATGCAAGCAGTTAGACTGTTAAACCCGTGTTTACCATGCCAAATCATGTGCCCCTATGCTGTTATCAATATAAGTAGATTTTAATAACTCCAAAAAACTAAATGTCTGGATCTCCATATGGATGGGTGGATAGTTAATTTTAAGATTTTCAGATAGAAACTAAAGCCATGGATTGAAATCCTTAGGGGAAAAAAACCACCTTTTGGCTACTTTATTCTCTAGTAGGTGGAAAACTAGGATGGAATGCAGAGAGACATGAATTCTGAACCTCTGTCTAAAACTTTAATCTTAAGTAAAAACAAATTCGTTGTCATCCCTTCCTACCACCAAGGTCTGTTTCATGCTATGAAGTCCCTGTCTTCATTTTATGGTTTCACAAAACATTTGAGAAGTTATGCAAATAAAACTGTACACAGTCTAAGGAGGAAATTACATCTGGAAAATCCCCAGCATAATATAAACGTTATGTCCTGAAACATAGTGAGTAGAAGTTAAGCCTTGCATTAGCTCCTGATGAACACTGGCTGAGGGAATATTGATAGAAATATATTTAAGAGTAGGCATTTCTACCTGTAGTTATTTTAATACTTTTACTTAAACTTCATTCAATTTATTATTTCCGTAATGAATGTGTAGAAAAGCAGTGCCTGTGAAGTAATATGTGATTAATGTTAATTGTTCTGATAAAAAGAAAAAAAAGGAGCAATCTGACTCTGGAGTTTTGTCTTCACAGACTGCATAGTAATTAAAAATTGGAATGAGAATTCATGCAAGTTGTTCTAAATGCCTACATTAGATAGTGAGCATTTGAAGTCATCCCGTGTTCCTTAGCAGCGATAAACAGATTTACATAACTTATATACTTATATTACAAACCTTTTGGCTTGACCTGATCTGTGTAAACATTTCATTTATGAATTATCAAATCTCTTTGAAAGACAGCCTTATGTACGTGTATTATCATTTATGTTAATCTGCAACATTTTTCAAGCTGCTGTGCCTGAAGTTCGGCTGAAGAATCCCTTGCTTATTCATACCCATATGTATGCTGTGAAACTTGAATAAGGAGGGGGACAAGAAGCATTGATTTAAAAAATAAATTATATTCTTTTTTTTTTTTTTTTTAATACTAGTGCCATAATGCTGTAGTTTAGGGTTACTTATATCCACTGATATCAGGGAAAAGTAGAGGGAGTCAGAGCAGGGATTTTTTTTTTATGAATGTCCATAGCTTGCTTTCATAAAAAACTTTCTTTTGTTTGGGTTGTGAACTGGAAATAAAGGTACTTTATTCCAAGCTCTGTCTATATCTGTGGCAAAACCTCTGTAGCCTCTAACAGCTTATATGACATATTACACTATATTTTTAGTTTGGAGAAGGAATGAGGAAATGAAGACATTAAATTATTGTAAACTGTTATTTGCAAAGCCTTCCACTTATTAAAGATTTTTACTGCATTCAGAAGTTGTCAATGGAAGGCCAAAGCATTTAGATGGAAACGTAGTGGATGGTCTTCTTGGATCTGAAGAATTAAATCTGCTTGGGATAAAAATCAGAGGTGAACAGCTGAGTGATGTAGGGCACTTCTCGATATCCATTTCCTCTCTGGGATAAGTGAGTTCAGTATTTTCAACAACTTCAAAATTTTTCTCCTGCTATTAAGACTTACAGACTTATCTGATAAAATGTTTTCATGCTGTTTCAGAATTTCTTTCCTTAAGCAGGATTGTTAGGAGTTAGTATTTGATCCTGACATAATTGTTTAAATTTTGAGTGATGGTTCAGTAGCATGAATGTGCTTCAGAGACAGGTTTTTCTGTAGTGTATTGTGCTCAGAATCTGCCCATTCGTTCCTTTTTTATTTGGAATGAAAGCTTTGCTTTCTCAGTCAAAGTCTGAGGTAGGAAAATACTGTGCCTCAAATCCCACACGGCTTGAACTACCTGGTCCTGATTAATGAAAATATTGAATGTGGTGTTAATGCCAGGAGGCTCCCGAAAGGACTTACTGAACTTACTGACATAATCCTTTTTTAAAATAAAGCATGATTCTTGTTTGATTAAATAGCATGTGGAAGTGAGAAATTGAGTGCGTTTTGGAAAAGTAAATGAACTTCAGTGATGAAAAAAAAATCAGGTGGCCTGTTTCTCATACAAAACAAAAATGTTCCTTTGATGTCTAACCAGCTTGCAAAATCTTCAGCCTTCTTTGAGCTCTGTAGTATGTTTATTTTTAAGGCCAAACTGTACTGCTGCACTCCCTCCTCGTTCCACTCAAAGAATACGTGGTGATTCTCAGGAGTAGTTACAGGTGTTGCCCCTGAGTTTGGATTCTGCAATTCAACTTGGTGTATCCTGTGATGCAATCATCATTTAGGGGAATGCATATTGGTGCTTTTTTTCAGTAGTAAAAACAGCACGTGCTCCCTCCCTGACAGGTTATTACCCGGCACAGGCTGAACAGCCACGTGCTCTGATTTAGCAAGTGCCTGGTTTAGTCACTAGAACTGACATATTCAGAGTAATAAAAGGCATCTCCTCTTTTAGCCACCGTCAGCCCTCGTTCTCTTGGTAAAAAGCCTTGTCAAAAGAACTTGCACTTGCAGTCAAACTCTTCTTGTTGTCTTCTGAGCTTAGGAGGAAGGATTGAATCCTTCACTTCTTAGATCTGACTCGGAACTAGCTTCATTTTAGGTTGGTTTCTGAACATTATGTCTACTTGAAAATTAAATTTTATAAAGAAATGTGTGAGCTCCATTACTGAAAGGCAGATACCAGCTTTTTTTGGTAGGTTAAATGTAGGGTTTGTATCAACAACCTGAGGCAGAATTGAAATCGGGAAAGTATGTTTTGGATAGATTTAGGTTAATCTAAGGAAGATGGATAGGATTGATGTGGGTTTTATTGATCTCTTAATTTTCTGAGTCACTTCTGTGATATACATTATTGACATTCCTTTTAAGGTGACTCAGAGGTGGTCAAGTCTGTGCAGCTGGGAAGTAATGTTGTGTCAGGCATTGGTAGTTGTCAGAGTGGTTAATTCTGTTACTGAGGTAATGAAGTAATGTGAAAAGTGCTGCAGCTGTTAATGATCACAAATGTAAATGGTATTTGCTTTCCTTTACTGTGCTCTTTTAGATATGTCCTAAATGTGTGGTGGTAGTAGAAATCAAAGTGTCTCAAAGTTAATATGAAGGAGAGAAAATAGAAGTATCTCTTAAGTGTTAGTAAATGGATATGCTAAATACATGTGGGGATTCATTCAGACAAAATTTGAAATCAGTAAAATCTAAGCACTTGAGCTGCCTCATAAATCAAGAAGTGTTATATAAAAGCAGCTGCTGCTGTTATAGAGTGCTCCTATATGTTTTCCTTGTCAAATTAATATAGAAAAATGTATTTTTAAAATTTGTATGCTGAATATGTGTACTTAGCTGAATTCCTTATTCTGCTTTTAATTAACTTAACTGCTGTTCTAAATTTGGTTCCCTGACCAGGTCACGCTTATGACCATTGTTTTACACGACAATCAAATTAGCATTTAAAAAGTCCTTTCCTTCACCTTCATTGTTCTCATTATGGAAATATCTATTTCCATGTTCATGCTTTTTTTTCAAACTGAACCCAGTGTTCAGATGTGCTGTGTGAGCCTGTAGCTAAAGAAACCCTCCTTGCCTTACCTGCTTAGAGCAGAAAAATGCAGGCACTGCTCTTGAAGTGGTATCAGTTAATAGTGATAGATGACTTAGTTTAGTTGGAGGGGAATGTGTAGTAGATTCAATAAATTCAAATTTGTTTTATAGATACATGTGCAAGAAGTTCTGTTCTTGTGTAATTTCTGATAGAAAATGTGCAGACTGTAACTTTCTGAATTCCCAGAATGACCTTAACTTCTGAACATTATCTATCAGCTTTTTCTCTTTACTCCAAAGTAACTCTGTCTTTTCTACCTGTGTACCTTGCATGTGGCAACTATTACTGTCTGTGACATAACACAATTAAGTTACAGTTCATTTTGATGAACACGGGCTAAAAATAAATAAACAATTTGATTTCATAATTCACACCCTGGTAAACTCCAGCTGTCCAAAGTCAGGGTTATTTTTTTTGTGTGTGTTTCACCTTGCATTTTTGGGCTCCCCTAAAAATGTCACCTCCTAGCTCTTGTGGAGCTCAGCTGTCTGCTCCTCTGCAGGCAGTGTCTCGCAGGCACACATTTCCAGTGTCAGCAAACACCTGGCTGTGGTTCACTGCACGGTTAATTCCCAGTCATTAATTTGTTGAAGGAATGTTTGAACCCATCAGCTTAAATGTAAATCACTTTGCAGGCCTGATGCATCAGGAGGCACGGGTAAAGAGGCAGTAAAATTATACTGGCTTTAAACTGTTGCCTTTTCATAACTGAGAGATGCAAACATAAAGTGTTTTCTTCTATTATGGGAAAAGTCACATGTCCAGGAACTGGGGAAAAATACACTGAAGTGTGTTATGCTGTAGAAATAGGATGGAGAGATACACTTCACATGTATATATATTTTATATAGTGGCAGATACAGATGGAGAGTTCCTGAGAATGTGGAGAAGCAATGGCACAAGCAGAAAGCGCTTCCTAAAGAGGGCAGGGTAGTTGAGAAAAATAGTTTTTCAAGATCTTAACATTTCTGATGTGGTCTTTGATGAATATTAGAAAAACATAGCTTTCAAGTAAGTTACACTGTTCAGTAGGTATTAGTTGAAGGCTGGAGGAGAATAAAATCTGTGGTAAGCTCCCACCACCCTGTCCTCAGCAGAGTGCCTGTCACAGGTGAACACTTTGTAGTTGGCAACCTACATCAGTGTAAGTATCCAAAAGGTTGTAAGCACCAGACATGAAAAATAAGTTCCATTAAAGGAAAGCTAAGTTGTGTTTCTAGTGAGTTTACATTTTTAAAGAAGAGATGTGCATGTCCTTTATGAATTGTTTATGTATGCCTCACAAAACCCAGTGCCTTGTCGTCGCTCAGTGTGGTTAATCTGATGCAGAAGTTGAGGAGTGGTGGTGTGAGCAGATGCTGGGGGTTCCAAAACGCCCGTGGAAGTGAAGGCCAAGGGCTGTAAAATCTGGTCTGCAGCATAAGTTGTGCTTTCCTGAGTGACCATGCCCAGAACGACCGTGTATAATTATTCTCTGCCCAGGATGTAGAGTAAACTAAGTGCTAAACGTATTCTAGCAGCTGTTCCAACATAGTTCCTCTTTCAATCAGCTGAAGAATTTTCTGTAAAGAAGTGCAGCATACTTTGTGATGGGTTTTACTCAGCCAGTTAAGGCACTCCACAACTAGTACTCTAGAGCTGAAAATTAATCAAAAAGGAAGAGAACTGTGGTGAAAGAAAGCAGTTTATACTTTGATTGAAACACTAATGAAGATTTTTGGGTTTTGCCTGGGTAGATAATATATATGGTTCTTTTAGTTCAGTGCAAAAGCAAAGCACATAAATCATCCTCTTGGATACTTTTAAGGACAGCATCTGCCCTTTCTGGATAGTGCTGCCTAATACAGCTTTATCTGCACTATTCTTCTGGTGTTGCAGAAGCCTTGGAAGCATAGGATATTTGGTTCTCATGAGTCTTAACTATCTGTCAGATCTTAAGTTAATCCAAGGTGCATTGTTGCTGCAGCTGGATCAGGATAGGGCTTTCCTAGGCTGTTGTTATTTGTTATTATTTTATTTCATAAGCCAGTTAAGCCTTTACAGCTAAAGACATTTTCTAAAGAATTTTAAGTGTATCTTTGTAAGGCAAGAGAACTATTTATCAATGGTTATGAGTGAAAAGTTATTTACTTAAAATACAGACATCCTATTCTTGTTGATATGGTTAAGTCAGAGGATGCAATATTTGTTTGCTGAAAAACCAGGCTCTGAATTTAAGACCTAGATTTCCTGATGGTAAGAATGATGGTGGTGTAGTGGTTGTGTTCTCCACAAGAACCTTGGGCCCTGTCAGCACCATGGTAACCTCTAACAGCTTGATTGGGGGTTTTTTTTGAGAGATCCCAGTTGTTCTTCAAATAGAAGTAGGCATTAGCCATTCAGGATCGTGTGTCAGAGCAGGTCCATACAGAAAATGATACAGGGGTGATTTTGAATTCCCTGTTATTTGTGTAGATATGTGTACTGTAACCTAGTCCTTGCATTAAAGTATTATTTTACATGCAGCAGGACCTTCACTTCCTCATACATCAGAAATAAATGCTACTGAAATTTCAATAAATGAGGTTTTGTGTGTGTGTATAACGTGATACTAATTATATTTGAGTTTGTTTTTTAATCTAAATTATTCTAAAAAAAATTCAGCTCAGACCTTAATTTACACTTCATCAAATTTGTTGATTTGCCCCCTCTTGGATTTCCTGTGTAGCACTGAGATGTTCAGCCACACAGTTATGTGGTTGATTGTGTTCCATACTTGGCACTTTCAAAATATCCAAGGCAGTGTTTTGATTTTTTTTTTTCCCCCCTGTGATATTGCTATTTACAATATTCCTGTGAAGTTGCATCAGCTGGCTCTTGACAGGTTAATATGTTTTGTGTAACTGCAACTTTAATCATCTTTCTTCTGAATTTGTCTGTACTTAAACATCTGCAGTCCTGGAGTTCCATAGTTAGGTGAGGTCGTTCAATTCCACTTTAATTTTCATCTTGATGTATTATAAATTTTACCTGGCAAGTAATAGCAGGAGGGAGTACTTCACACAGCAGTGCACCTGCTGGTCTGCATTGGTGTAAGTGGCACATATTTCAGTCAAGTGATGTGACAAATCATTATTGTTTCATCATTTCTTCCTAAAGGGAAAAAAAAATCTGACCTCAAGGAGATGTCAGTGTTTCTTGTAAATGTAATGGCTCTTCTTGAAGAAATGCAGTGTTTCAATTCAGATGCCAATAGAAAACTTAAGACAGAATATTAATAAATTCATTGGAATTGCTAAAAACATAAGAAATGGAGAAGGCAGGTCCTTTTTTTTAAATCGCAGTTTTCAAAGTTATTTTATTACATGAAAATAATAAGTATTTATTTTATATATACTCATATGTTCACATTTCTCCATCCATCCCACCGTCTCCCCCCATATCACACATAGTTTGGGAGAGTCAGGATTACTGGCAGATTTCATGTCAATGAGAAGTGGTGGCACTTCATTATTTATTGAAGGCTTTCTTCTGATGGAGATAAATAGATAAATGACATGCTTGGGGTTACCAGGAAAATGTGATTTCATCACTGAATAAACGAGCTTTGAGACATTCTTCCCGATTTACAAATAAGTGATGATGGTGCCGGATTTGACAGAGAGAAACATTTATACTCATGCCTGAAGCTCTGACTGGAGTCACTTGAACATTGTGCTTTGCTGTCAGGTATTTCGTATAGGTTTCGGTAAATAACAAATTTCTAAGTTCCGGAAATAATCCCCTTATTCACGTAAAAGCACATTGCATAATTTGTCTAAACATAGAAGCACAGGGTACAGAGAGAGTAGAAGAGTGATCATTGTTTAATGATGTTGGAGGGGATCTGACACACTTGTGCCAGCAAAATTTCAACCCCTTCTGTAGTCAGTCGCAAAGGTGAGGGCTCTAAGCTCATCTCTTCCTCTTTCTGCTCTTATTTGAGGCACCCAAAATAGGTCTCTGAAGTTACAAAACATGGAATTCCCATCAAGAATGAACCTGAGTGAGGAATTAACCTTATCTAAATTTGAGATTGGCTCTTGAGGTTGTAGCCTTGGACTGCATGACCTTGAGAGATCCCTTTCAAACTTAATTGTTCTACAAGTCTGTATTAATATCTTCCTGTGACACAGAAAGGAGATAATTAATTTTTGTGAGACCTGTAATTTGTTTCCTGAAATCATAATAATCTTGACCTAAGCGTAGGCACTTATATTACTGAACCTTTTGATACCATTTTTAGAACTTACCTATTCAGAACCCAGATAATTTCTTCGTCCATTGTAACAACTTCAGGTTATTCCAGCACCATGAACAGTGAAGGAGTAGACACACAGCATTCTGAAATAAATCTAAAACTTCGAGTATTTCCCAGAATTGATCTTGAAAATACCATCAAAAAATCTTATCTGGTCACTAAGTTCTGTGCTGGACATGAGAACAGCAGTATTAGTTAAACATTAAAGCGTATAACGATGATAAACAATTGGATTTTTCCTAGATCCACAAGCTGTGCTGTTATGGAGCCTGTTTTGTTGTAAAAAAAGCTTCATTGCCTCAGAACGTGATGTGGATTCCATATGTAAATGGGAGTGAAAAGAGTAGAAATTACTCTGTAAGTAAATGATTAATAAGATGTAAATCCCTCCTGTCCCTCCTGTGTTGTGCTGGAGGGGATTGGCTGCTCTCTGTGTGCGTGGCATATACTCAGTACACGTGCAAGGTGTGAGGGAAGGTCAGCAGTGACAATTGCTTTACAAACTGGCAGCCTCCCAGCTCTGCATCAAACCTTCAGTCTCAGAATGTTTTGAGTAAATTTGCAAGGGAGAGTCTGGTGCTGTGCTGGGTTTCACAAGACACAAACTGTTTCCTTTGTTCTCTTCACATGAAGTTCTCTACCAGAGCTGTTACTTTACGTACCTGAATGTAACAGGTTTCTGGCAAAGATTGCCCATCTCATTATTTATCAGATAATGATATATATACACCTGGCAAATTCTCCTGTTGGTGTCCTACCCAAAATGGATGCTTACATGTGCATTTGGAATATGTTACTAAAGAGATAAATAGGCCTATGGGAAATCAAACTAAAATGTTTTGCACATGTTCTTCACCCTTGCATTAAGGTTTTCTGAGCTTTCAGCATTTGGTGTAGCTCTCCTTTAATGTAATTTATGGTTTCATTGTTGCTCACAGAGATTTCTTTGCATTGAAATGAGTAGCCATGGTTACTGTATGGCTACTGCAGTCCCGTGCTCTGTATGATTAATTGTTGTATGATGTATGTTTTCAAGTTGTAGCAGGAATTCTTCAGCTTCCAGTCTGAACTCTTATTTCTTGGGAAAATAAAATTCGATTGCAGAAGTTCTGTAAGCCTGCCTGAAACAAGGGAATTGGGCAAAAGGTGATGTTTTAATAATGGTGTTAAGCCTTCTGTGAAGAAGCAGGTATTCTCTTTCCACATTCCATTCCCCTTGGCAAAAGGAAGTTGTTTTGGTATGTCCTGTCACAGCTGCAGGTTATCAGGAGAAACTGAAAACTTGCTCCAGATAAATGCAGTATTGGTTAGTGGGCCAGCATGTTTGGGAGAGCTCAGGTGATGTCTGATGGGGAAAGAACTTAAGAGAAAACTGAAGTAACAGTACCCACAAGACATTTCTCAGTTAAGTTATACGAGGTATTCACCAAGATAAAATTGGATGTAGATTTTTGGGCCCACGTTTACCACAATCCAAAGCAAAACAACTCTTATGCATCCTATATGCAAAAGAATCAATTGTTTCAGCTCCTGTGTTCTGTCTTATATTTTGTCTACAGAGCTATGATATCTATTGAAAAAGAGAATGGGGACTATTATGTAAACCACTAGGGCTCCTCTGCATTTCTTTGTGAGAAAAGCAGCAGCAAACATCCAGCATCAACATGTGGTGCCTGGTAGCACCGGGTATTTTCCAGGATTACTCCTGTTCTGTCCTGGGGAGTGTAGGGCTGCCATTCTGTGCCACACCATTTTATTGCTTCTGCTGCAGGGTGGCATGACATGGAAACAGGGACTTGACAATATCATATTACTGTCTGGATGCCAGAGCACCTTGTTGGAGCTGCAGGAATCTCCATTTAAATCAAGGAAGTTGTTAAGCTATTACACATTAGAAGAGCAGCAAATAATTTCAGTGAATTTTATTATATTTTTTACACTCATACAAAGCCCTCAATAATCTAGTTACTTTTACATTATTTTATACATATTTCTGATTTTTACTGAAAAAAGAATACCTGAGTGTACATATTTTTGTTCTTGTTCATTGATTAGTAGCATTGATTCATCTATTGATTTGTTGGTAATCAGCAAAGCAAAGATTTAAAAGTTTAATTGTTGATGAATGACTTAAATTATAATTTTGATGTGTAGTGCTTTTCTGCAGGCTGCCTGATCAATGCCTTCACTGCACATTCTGGTTTTAGTTTTTTAAACACATAAAATATGATGAGAAGGCAAGAAATTGAGAAAGGAGATAGACATATGCTGGAGGGACATAAATAATCTTTAGTTTAAGGGGAGGGATGATTATTCAGAGGTAGAACATGTTGGATGTGGGACATTTTGTCAAAGGTAACGGTTTCAGCAGTTACTGAACACAAAGCTGACTGGAACAAATAATAGAACAGTTTTTATACTGTTAGAAAATCTTCCCATTAACTGAACACAATATGCAGGAGCAAACATATGGATTGGTCTCGTTAAGAACAAAGATGTGTTTGAGATGAGCCTCAAAGGGAAGAAGAGAAGTGGCATTTCAGTTCGGGAAAGACAAAAGAATAATGGGGTTAAATTAGAGCAACATCACATTATCACACTAGTGGAGTTTGGACAAAGAGTACAACAATCAGTCTTGCTCTATGTGGAAAAAGAAAGGATTGAGTCTGTTACAGGCATAATAAAGTTTTGTTTGTTTGTTTTTAAGTGTTTGAAAGCCTTTTTTGGGATTTGTTTGGTGCTACTGTGATTCTGTGCAGTTTGATGAGCTGCAGGAGTTCTTTACTCACTCTGCTTTGTAGTTACAATAACTTAGAGATGTTGGTAACCTGTGTGTAGAAATGTATCAGCTGTTCTAGTTGAAACTCCAATTTCTGTGCCTGACTGAAGGCACCTCACTAGACAGTGTATGTGTGGGGAATATGAGTGCACAGTGTTCTTTAAGTGGCACTTTTAACATGAAGCATGAAAAAACCCATGCACGGGTTTGCATCTGATTTTCCATTGGTGCTAGCTCTGTACAACTTGGTTATCTGGGTGTTAGTAAATAAAACAGGGGGAAAAAATAATAAAAATTAAAATATAGAAGACGTTCCTGTGTTGTCTTTTTGTCTGCTTGCCTTCAAGAGGTCTGAGAGTGCTGTTGGGTATTTGTAGGGGCACAGCATGACAGGTTTGCTGTGTCTGATGTAAGACAGAATTTCTCAGTCAGGTAGGCTTGTGTTTTTCACACTGATCCCTGAATCAAGCAGACAGATACTCTTTATCATCCTCTGGTTAAAACAAATAAATTAGTCTCAGTGTTTCCTTCACTGTGTTTCTGAGTTCCCTTGTCAACAAGTCTGGGCATCTTATGTGTTGTATGTATTCCTTTCTTTTGTTGGACCCTGCAGTTCACTCCTTTCGCTCCTGCTCCCCCACATTCATATCCCCTGCATCTTAAAGAGTTCATTTAAGAAGGAGCAGACTTACAGAGGAATTTTTTATATGATCTCCCATTATGGAGATTTCAATCTGTTCCACAATCACGATTCAATCTGTTAGCTTGATAAGAGTTTAAGAAATGTTTTAGGCTTTAAGAACTTCGTAACAAAAAGAAGCAGTTTAATATGCAGTTAGCAATAAGGTATAATATTTACTGTAATGTAATGTCAAGGAAAGATATTGCTCAAATCGAGATAATTTAATGGACAAAAAGATAAAAATTGAAAAAATCAGTTACGTATAAGTCTTATAAAAAATAAAAGCCTTTAATATTAAAAATAGAGAAGAGCGGAATGGGGGAAGAGAAAACCATTCTTTTAGTCTCTGAGAGTCCTGTGAAGTGGCAAATCACTTGTCTGTGGCTGTGATACTTTTTGTAATGTTATAATACAAGGTGCTGCAATATCATGCTGCGGGACTAGACTGTGCAAAATAAGGCAAAAGTGACTGACACCAGTACACTAATATTTATAGTGCTACTGTGGGATCTGCTACCCAGCCTGAGATTACATTGTGACTGTTAGAAATGATGAAATTTATTTATTTATTTACAGAAAACAGTAAGCTGTTGTTTGGGGAGCAGTAAGTGTAGTAGGAGTCTAATGAAGTCAAACTTTGAGAAAAAGTCTCTGAAGTAACTTTTCATCTTCTGTAAGTCTAGGATACAATTCATGTAAATGATCGTGTGTGAAAGTCTTAAATATGTGTTAAGAGATGAACATGTGATCATTTTGGTATCTTTAGATATTATTTAGTTGAATGTTTAGTTGAATGTATGATTACTTGTCCCTAGCACATGAACACATTGACAAGACCAAACCAAGTGTTTAATTAGATAAATGAGCTTTATTAATGCTGTCTCAGTGTTGGGGTGCATTCACAGTCTCTGATGAGACAGAGAGCCTGGAATCAGTCAATTATGAAAATTTTGTTAAAAATTGAAACTTTTGGTAAACTTCTAAAACAGGTTAATCCAGAAGGTATTTCTGATGAGAGAACGAAGGAATAGAATATATCCATAATGAAGGCCAAGTCCTCCTGTCTACAACCAAGAATAATCACACACCAAGTCTACCTTGTGAATCAGAGGTAGTCTGGAAGGTGGGCAGTTCAGAACAGGGTACAAAATGTTTGATCCTGAGAGGGGACAAAAGGAGTTCAAGTCCTAAAGAGCACGTCTTCAAGGTGATGCTGTCTTGGTCGTGAACATGAGACCAGTCTGAAGTCACTCTGTCCTCTCTTATGTTTGCTTTTCTGCACTAAGGGCTCTGAGCTTGGTTACCTTTTGTTAGGTGGAATGATAAGCTTCATTTCTTTTGTGGATTCATGAGAAATATTTTGAAATATTGCTATTTCAACTCAAGCAAAAAATATCTTGATGACAGTGTTTGCCATCCTCCTTATAACTCTGTCAGTGTCTATTGTGAGTTAGAAGGAAAAATGAGTAGTTGTGGCTGGGTCAGATAGCAGGAATTTACAGAGAACTCAGTGTTCTGTGTTGCATCCACCAAGGTCTGTGTTCCTTTGAAACAGGGATGACCTCTCTGACTGAATGCCAAGGAAGTTCAAAACCCTCTAATTTTCCTTGAAATCTATTTTTATCACGACCAGGGACGGGCAAAGTTAAAAAGTACAAGACTGACAATACAGAAAGGAAAAAATGCCTTTACTGAGTGGTGCAGGTATTCTGTAGCAGAGTGGAAAATTCTTCTGGTTTTTTGGGCTTCATCACTTTTATCATGTGCAGCATGTTACTGAGGATTGCTTAAGAATTCAGCTGAATTTCTGAAAGAAATTATAGTAATTTATGAATCCCACTGCAAAATCATAAAGTTTAATTAGCATCAGTGACCGTTGCTGTCATTGACAATACCATTACTATTGAGAGAAAAAACAGGTATTTAATGAGGAGAAAAATATTTCAAATATGAATTCAAAAGCATATATAAAACATAATGTAAATGTGTGTAGAAATGTGTATGTATATTACCTTTATTTTACATGAAGCCAGATGTGTGGAACAAGGGTCTCTTTGGGTGAATTAGATAAAATCACTTCCCATGATTCACGTTTTGGAGCTGAACACTGTCCTATTGTCCAGAAGCACTTTAGAAGTTATGAAAAAAAATTAATACAATGCCCATTGTGTGTAATGCCTACAGATTTATTGGAAGGTGTGCACAGAATCTGTTAGGCAGAGTTTTTGTACTGCACTTTTGCCAGTGCTGTTTGCAGGTCCCTAAGAGAAATGGTTGTAATGACTCCACTACAGCAGTTGATGCACCAAGTCTGTGTCTGTGCCAGACCTCTCTTTGATTTGTAAAAGATCCCAACTGGGAATTTATACTTGCTTGGGAAAAAATAGAAGTAGGGAAGGAAATGCTTTAACGCTTGAAAATTTTGCTGATTTTCCCAAGGTCTCCTGCTGCAAAGAATAACAACATTCAGGAAGGGAGGGTGTTAAAATATTTTCAGTGCTGCCCATGTTAAATGTGTCAATCATGTTGAATCTTGTCAGTTTTTCACAGTTTTGTTTGTTTGAAGAAGATAATATTTGCACATTTCATACCATCCATCAACTGAAATGTACCCATTGATTCCAGAAAGGTATTTGACCCTGGAAAAGCAATTACTTCTGCTCAAATCAAAAGACAAATGTGGAGGTGTTTTCATGAGTAAAATAACGTTTTAAAACATTATACAGTGGAGATAGGAAGGTAGCAATAAACACACATTTTAAAAGACATATATTTTTAAGCACTTGTCAGAAACGTGAACCTGGTGAGATGTGGAAATGTCAGACACATTACATGTGCAGGACGTGCATTTGGCATTTTGCTGTCAGCAGGGGAGTTCTTCTACAACTAATTCCTCAGGAACCACACGCTGAGTCTGTCTGCAGGGAGGAAGGAGGGCTAGGGTAGAAGCATATATTGTTTATTTTGTGGAGGTGTATTAACAGGATTTTTTTTTCTCTTAAGGAGAAGACCATTTGTTGTGTCAGTCACGCTGTATGGTAATTTTCTGGAATTGGAATAAATTCCATATTTTATGCAAAACATGAGTCAAGCTGTGCAGCTCACTAGTCATACAGGTACAAATGGGTAAATGCTAGTATACTACAGCAAAATTGGTGAAAGATCCTCCCTTGTGTTTCATATGTGTTCAGGAAAAAGTTATCTGCTGCTGAATTCTTGACTGCTGCAGGGGGACCTGTATAGTATTGTTTTATTGGGGTCTCCTTTCAGACATAAGCAGAGGGCAAGAACTGATTCCCTGATTCAGCCATTTGGGTCACTGTCCCTCCTCTCCCCTCAGCTCTGCTAAATACTAAAACCCTGTTTGCTGTGCTGTTGAATTTACCTGGCAGTGTTGGTCCCTGTAACACACTATCCCAGCAGGGCTGTTGATGATGGTCCAGTTGGTTATTCCAGCTGTGGATGTTTAATTTGACACAGCTGGTGTAGTTTGTAACCTTAGGAGCATGGTAGGGAAATGGAATTTATGTCTCATTGCAAACTCAAACCTAAATTTCCTGCAGGATAGTATCACATGAAAATGATATATTAATGAATACACAGAATATAGTGCTGAGTTATGATTTAAGTTTATACATCAATGCTTCCCATAGAGATCTTCATAGACTGTAAACTCTTAAGCAATCGAATCAATATTATGTGAATTTAGCAGTAGTATTAAATAGAGGAGCAACAATCAATGAAAATTCAGATTCATAGCAACTAGTTTCCTTTCCTTATTGCATTTAAAAAAAAAAAAATTATTATGGTGACTTGATACAGCCTTTGTTACCACTAATAGGCACTTTTTTATAACATGGTCAGAATGTTATAAAAAAATTAAAAAATAGTGAAAAAATAACAGACCTAGTTTTGTTAAGAAAAATTATATGTGGCCTCTTAAATATGCCTTTGGTTCAGGTAGATATGGTTTTAAATTTTATCCTGAATGAACAAAAATTATGTAGATTTGAAAGTAGAAAAAATGCCTTTTTCAAGTTAGTGAGATGTGTTTTGTTGCTAATTTTGCTCTCACTTAGACAGTGTTTTCTTATGTGAATAAACTGCAGTAATTGAGTGCATCTTGTTATGAATCCAGAGAAGAGAGAAACGGAAAGGGAAAAAAAGCAACAAAACAAAACAATTACCCCTTTTCATTTAATGAATTTTTTTTAGGATTAGGTCAAAATTCTGATTACTGTGCATTGCAGCATCACTGACATCAAATAGATGCAAATGCTGAACTGTGCTTACTCCAGCAGTAATCATTATTTGACTTTACATGTTCTGCAGCAGGACTGGTTTTTCTGTGCTGAGCTATAGATAACTACATAGGAAAAATACGAGTAGGAGACAATGAAACTCTTTTTTTAATCTTCAGAAATAGTTCATTAGTGTAGATGAAGATCACTTTTTTTCTTAGAGGTTTTTAAAGCATATGTTCAAAGATATGTAACTTAGTGGACTGCACAGTATTGTCAGAAAAAGGATATAAAAGATGAATTATCCCTGTGTTTTAACTGAGGCACTGTAATTGGTCCACATTGCAGAGTGGGCTGCAGAGTGCCTGTGCCTTCTACAGCAAAGGTGACTCACATACAAGGATATACCTAATTTTTATCCAGGGTGTTGCAGTCACAGATCTCTGAACACCCAGGAGTTTTGTGTCATCATTCATTGCATGAAACTGAGCAGAGAAAGGTGCAGCACACTGAAACAGAACCAGCCATTCTATATAATGCAATAATTATTTGCAGCCTTACTGTGGAATAGAGTGAAATGAATATCCTTGGGCTTATTCTTAAGTATTCTCAAATGGAAAATGGTAATAATTATTAATACTTCTCATTCTTACGTCACATGATTCAAGCTGGATTGTGTAAACACTTGATTAAAGATAAAGGTAATGATTCTGCCCAAACTTTCTCACAGCATCTCAGCAGAGAAGGGTGTGTAATGACATCTAAGAGAAAATGTAGTGCTTGCATTTTGTTTATAAAATCATAGTTTCATGGAAACGCATTTTAATTATTTTTTTTTTTCAAACTTGAAACTGCATCATTTTACTTTGGTTTATAGTCTTGCTCAAATGAAACCTAAGCACAGCTGTAACTAGCACACTTTTCAAGGAAAAAAATTTGACAGCTGTAGTTGTTCAGTGTGCTTGGGGCTAGCCTGAGGACCTTGCTGTTCCTCTGAACCATACTTTGATTCCCGCTCTGTCGGTTGGGTTGGGAAATGAAAGCAATTTTGACCATTTAAACTTCTGGATAGAGAGAAGTCTTTATTCTTTGGGGTCGTAAAAGAAGGAGGAGAATTTGATCATTTGGGGCTCCTTGCTGAGAATTTCAGTGATACCTCTGCATCCTTTCAACTTTTTTATCTTGGTGTTGAAATTTTTCACTGGAATCTTAATATTTGTTACAATGTGCATATTTGCTGAGAGTTATATTAAAAAATAAATGCTAATGTATTTATTGGGACTAGACCTTTTCAGGAGTTGGTTCTAGGTTTCTTTGTTTTTTATTTTTGAGAAAAAACATGTAGTACTCTGATATATCAGCACTGAAATGCACCTGTTAGTAATGGCAACTGAGCACCAGTGTAGAGAAGGAATAAATGGAAAAGTGTTTAGAATCCTTTAATGTTTAAAAACAGTGTCATTTTCATGAAGCTTTCTGCAACTTTTTCTGAATGATGGTCTGAGTCAGCGTTAATGGGATTTGAAGATGTGATTTCATGGTGCTCTAATTATTTTAATCCTCATTTTCAGACAATGTTTTATTAATGGCATCATGTTAAAAGCCTGATAAGTTACTCTTAAGTATGGCAGGAAGAGGGGCCTAATTAAAAAAAAAAGAGAGAGAGAGAAATATTGTTTACACTGAAGATTTCATAGAGGTTTTTAGTAGGAAATACAACCATTTATAACATTCAGTGTTGGAGGAAATAACTTTAGTGAGCAGAACTTAACCCTGGTGCTTGATCCTTCCCTTGCTCGTGCTTATGTCTGAAGTTGTTTAATAGAGCCCTGGCACAGCTTCTTTGTTCCTCCAGCCTCGTGGTGCTGGTATTTGGTTTTTTCCTTCCTTAGCTTTGTCTCTCTGCAGCTCAGAATTTGCAGTGTTCAGCTTTACCAGATGATCAGTAAATGTCAAACAAATCCAAGTGCTGCTGCCAACAGAGCTATTGAAGTGCTGCATTTTGAATGTGACTTTTTTTTTAATTGACTCCTGAGAGGTCGAAAGTGCCAATGCCTGAGCACTGGGCATTCATGGAAACAGGCCTCACATCCCAGCTTTTGCTGTCCATATATTTTATCTGTCTGTCCTTACCTTGAGCAGCGTGGGCACCTGCTTATGCTCATATATACAGTCACCCTAGGAACAGCTTAACGTGTAACATAGTTTTAGTTTTGCTGAGAACTAGCTTATTTTAAGTCTGGGAAGACATTTTGGGAAAACATACCCTAAAACTGAGAGGGGAAGACATTTAACTGAGTAGCACCCATCCTTCAGAAACAGCAGGGAACATGCTGCAGGCTCAGAGCTTACCAGCATAAGGTGTCAGGAGTGGTTCCCTGCTTTTCGCTCTCTGGCATTTCTTTACCCCTTCATCGTAGTGACGGCAGCTTCCTCTCCGCTTGTGTGCTGGGCTGAGAAGTATTGCATGTGCTACGTGGGCCAAATTCCCTTCTCCTTGCCAATGTGGAAGTGTTTTTTTTTTGGTGGACCAACTGTCAGGCAGAGAGAGCACTGCAGAATGTGGTGGTGATGAGACTTGTGTGTTCCAGCGGTAGATGGTGAAGTGCCGTCCTGTCACTGCTGCCCAACCAAGGGGATGTGTCCTGTGGGTCAGCCCCCTGTCCAGTTCTGTAAAATGGGGCATAATTATGACTCAGTAGAGAAACAGGGGCAAGCAAGGGATGGCATGCACTAAATAAATTTGAATTTATTCTTTCAAATGCCCTTTGAATTGGTGGGAAATGATTTCTGGTTTGGGGTGGTTTTTTTTCCTAGACTAATTTCAAGATTTAACTCCTCTTCCTCTCCACTGGTTCTCTTGGTTCTTTTTTCTCTTTTAAAGTATACATATAGTTTTGGTTTTTCTCTAGATCACAGAAATACTAGTCCTAGGAAGTTTCAGTATAAAGAAAAAAGAGGTTTTGACCCACTCTGCAAAGCAAGGTTTGCATGTTTTACCTCTCCTCATTTCAACCTGCCTGCAGAGGAACAGATAACCATACAGTTCATCACAGCTTCCTTACTGAAAATTGGTTAAATCAATTTAAACTAAAATACAACTTTTGGTTTTTTGGTTCTGCTTCCCACTCTGATTTCTCAGAATAGTTACATTTACATGTCAGATGCAGAAAGATGATGATCCCAAAAATCAGACTTGCTCATCTGTGTAATCATTTTTGAACATTTTCTAATCAGAGATGCTTTCTGCATTAGCATTGGTGATTTTCAGTTGCACTGATATGTTTGTTCTGTATTTGTGATTAATAAGCTGCTTGGAATATTTTTTACACTTGACTGTATGAATGTTTTCACCTGCACAAGAAAAGCATTGTTACAGAGGTTCCAGAGAATGTCCTGTGTGTGTCTGTTCTTAGTAATTTCATATTCCTGGAAAATACTTGGAAACTGTGAGTTTCTGAGGGTGTGTTTCACTACTCTTTGCTATTCTGGTCTCCACTTGCATACTGGGATGGAAGAACATTGTCAGAATACATATTTATGATTGTTGGATAAATGTTCATGCTCAGTGTGTCAACGGAGAGCTCTACCAATCCTATTCTCTTTTTTTCTGCAGCTGACTGATATGTGCATGCAAATAGATATGTAGATGAATTCTTCAGCTCCACAGTAAACATCCACAGTGAGGTTTATATAGTACAGTCATAGAATGATAAAGCTCTGGCAGAGAAATTTTCCCCACAGCCCGAGATTACCATCTTGGCACTCATGCAGTACCATGTGTATGCCCAAATTCCAAAGGTGGTGATGAAAGGAGCTGGGTTGGTGTTTACTGGTTTAGCAGATCAGCCTTTATGTACAGCCAGTGTGCCTTCAGTGCTGCAGTGAAGTCAGGCACGTGGATGGAGCTGTGCCTATTAGAAGCTTCCCCAGACAGGAAAGCAACTGAATGAAAGAATGCCCTGAAAATACATAGAAAAGTTAATCTGCTGTGGCACTGGCAGGGAGGTTACTGGGGAGAGGAAACCCTCATCTTTGAATGTATAATACTAGTAAACATGCAAATTAGATGTTGGTGTTTTGTCTAGATGATTCTGTGGCTGTCATATTTCTTTCCATCAACAAGGTTAAAATATACATATAGTTAAATAACAGATCTAAAAATAAGGAGAATTTTGAAGGGCAGGTTATGGACTAAGTCTGACAATATCATGAGCCTATTTTCTATAAATGGATTATTTTTAGAGGCCTTTTTTTTATTTTACATCCTTAGGCTACGCCTGCATCCTTTTTAAAGCAGTCTTTTTCCTGAAGCTTGGAGGATTGTAACGCTGAGGCTTTTTAGTCAGCCCCTTCTAGGATTGGGAGCTTGAAGCAAAATAGCAAATAAGGGAGTTAGTCACATTAACAGAAGACAACATACATGACTCATTAGGCATAAATAGCACCAGATTCAATAGGGTAATAGCACTATCTGCTGATAGGTTAGAGATTGAAGGGAGGTGGCATAAGTGACATGCTAAGGCAAATTACATTGTTCTACCATTCTATAGGCTCCAAATAACCTCTGACCTGAGGGCTTAAGATTCTTCCTACTTGAAAATAAGAAAATAAAGATAGAATTAATCTTGTCTAATTCGCACTAATATAAAAGCTATGCTATTATTCAAAGTTAATCATGAGTAAAATAAGACAGGCACTTGAGAGATCCATCCTGCATGGTTCATCTTAGGATGGCATGGGAGAAATGTCCCTGTAACTACTTGACTATTGTTAGATAACTGTTTTTAAATTGCTAGAATTATTTGAAACCTATCCTTGAACATCTAAGTTAAGATAGAGGAGTGTGTTTCATTTGAAATTCTCTCACTAGTTAACTGCTCTGCTCTGTCCTTTGGCATCAGTTGTCTCGCTTCTCCATGGAGGGCACTGAGAGAGCAGAGGTGCCAATTTTTCCCTGCAGTCACTTGTGAGCTCTTTGGACTCATAGCTTAAATTTGGATATTCCCAAGACTTGTCTCACTTTGCAAATATTCTCAAGAAGCTGAATAAGAAACAATAACCCTTTTTGTAATCTTGCCTTGACTTTGCTTTTGGAAGCTGACAGATAAGTTTGACAATTGCAGATAGACCATGTCCAAAGCAACAGCATTGCCAACCTAGAAGTGGAGCTACAAAAATTAGTGTTGTTAAAATACTTCTGGACAAAGGCATTGATTGTGGTTGTCACTTAAGGATTTTTTTTGAAACACATCTTGACCACAGAAGCAGCTTCTTTGTAGTACTTCAAAAAGTCCTGTGGTGGGGCACGGCCTCCACAGTCGCCTTTCTCAAAAGAGCACTGAGCTCATGCAGGGGAGTTTTGGGAAGGAATTTTTTGCAGCTTAAAGACAACATGGGCCCACATAATCATTCTTGGGTTTAACAGTCTGTCCCTTTAACTTTAGCTGGGAATTCTTTGAAGAAGTGGTTTGGATCCGTTTTGCTTTTCAGGTGTTCCCATGTTGGGAGTCAAATTCTAGTCATGGGACTCACATGTTGTTTGAGTTTGCTGATTTTCTGCATTGTTTCAGAAAGCCTTGTGGCAGAGTCTGTGCCTGACACGTCAGTACAACAGACATCAGATTTGGGAAAGCATTCCCAAAGTAAATGTCTGTGTGCCCTGGGTGCACAGTGGGGTCAGTTTTGGAGATCATGTGTTCTAATGCCTATGGTACAGCACCCTTGGGATTGTGCTGGGGAGTGTGTTGCTTGCTGTGTGCCACCACTGGTTTGTAGTAGCGGTGTTTATTCTACTTTGTCATTTTCTCCCAGTTTCTGATGAATTTAAAACATTCTGTAACTAAGTAGCACCACACATACCGAGATGAATTTTAATTGGTGGCATCCATAGATTTTAACTTTCTTTTCCCATTATGTGTAGTTAATTTTAGACTCACATACACTTAGGGTTTGAGGGAAATGTGAACATTATTATCTAGAGCCAGGATACTTGTTTTTATAAAATTCATGAAATGTTTATAAAATACATGTAGTTTTATATCTTTTATAATTAGTATTCACTTCAGTCTCCTCTATATTTATTTATAAATATTAATCTATATTCCTATATCTATTTACATATTGTATATGTAATATATGTGAATATAAATTATATATTTGTATAATACTATATAAATTATAAAATACATATTTCAGTTTGTAATCCTCTCTACAGTTTATTTATTATTATGCTTTAAATGCTGATTTGCACTTTATATTTTAAGAAACATCCCATTTTTGGGGGTAGGGTTTTGGATGTATTTTTCCAGGTTTGTAAATTTAAGCACTCAAAAGCCTAGATCCTGGATGAACAGGTGTCCACCCTGCACTGCTGACTTGTGTGCCTGTGCACGGCAGGGAAGGAGAGGTAGGATGGGATTTGGATGCTTTTGTACTCTCTGTGTTTCCTGTGACTAACTCCAGGCAGTTCCATGAGAAGCCCCCAGAGGTTTTGTTGCTATTTCTACTCATGCTTCAGAGTTATCTAATTTTTGCCATATTATCTACAGAGAATCACAAGTGTCTCACTTCAAGCCTGTGCTTAACTGCAAGTCCTTGTGTCTTTTATTGCATCTAGTTCCAAACAGCTTACAAGGCAATTGTCCAGGCTTTGGAGGCAATTTAAAAATTAGGAATCTCGGGTATTGCTGCAACTGGGATTTACTAATTAATTGGTATAAAAGGCAAGAATTAAATGGATTTTAGGATTTTTTTTTTTAAACCAACCTGCACACCATTATATTCCTAATATGGTATTTGAAAGCTGTAGTTCATTAATTTTTTTCCTTGCTTACTTGAGAGCAACAAAGAGGATTCTCACTTGCTGTGAGAGAGGGTGTCAAAAGGTTCACTGAAAATTAAGTGTACCATAATTTCCTTTCTCCTCACCTCCATAGCCAGTCATTTTGTTGTACAATGTAGTTATTTTGGTCAAGCATGATTTGCCCATTGGAAAATTTGGATTAACTGTTCCTGATTACCTACTTGTCAGTTCTTGGAAAACGTTTCCAAAGAAATATTCTTTCCAGGCATCGTTCTAAGTGAGTTTGATCAGCCAGTAGTTCCTCAGATTCACTTTCTTAGAGGAGAAAAACATTAGAAAGGCCTTGGCCCCTGGCAGTGGTGTTTCACAAATGAGTGTCACCTTATGACAATATCCATCCTTTTTTTCGGCGCTCTTGGCAAACGCTGTCCAGTCCTGTCCATCCATCTCTGTCTCACTGACCCCTCACAGAGTGCCACCAGCTCCTTGGCATCACCTTCATGGCTCTGACTATTCCTTGACTACACCAAAGCTTACTCTCAAGTTTTGCAGTCCAAACCTCGGCTAGTGGCCTTCCCAGGCTTTCTCAGGATCCCAAACTCAGCTATTTCACCATGTCTACAAACTGGTACATAGTGCAGTCAAGGTGTATTCCCTCTCTTTCTCATCCTTGTTCTCTGTGGGTCAGTGGTCCTTTTCCCAGTCATCCATGCTCTGTGATCATGATCATATCACAGATTCCTGAGTCAACTTGATTTCTTCCTGGTTGTTGCCTAACTGTGCACAGTAGTAACAGGCACCTGAGGAAGGTGTCTGAAGGCCCTCACTTATGAGCAGGAATGTGGAAAGTACCTTGTTTTCCCTCGTACATCCCTCCTCCAGTTACAGCTCCTCCTCCTTTATGTTTGAGTTTCACTCTGTGCTGTACTCCTGAGGCTATGTTGATATATTTACTGACAGCTGTGGTAAAAATCCAACTTTACAGATGTGCATGAGCATACATGCCAGTGGAACATCATACTGTATTACTTCGGTTTTTCATTTTCAGCCTTCTATTATCTATAAACAAACATACAGCTCATATTTAGTTGTTTGCCAAATGTTAGTCAAAGTTATAAAGCTTAAATGTAATTGTCATATAATCTTGGCTATGAATTTTTAAGGCAGGTGTCAGGCACTGCTGTTTTGCATGCCTTCCCTCCTCCCAAACCAGCCAGAGCTCTTGGGTTGGAGATGTGTACCAGAAACAGTGACAGCGTTTCCAACAGCTGCTCTGGAGCCTTTTAGAACTTCTCTAAGTTTTATCACTAGAAATTAAGCTTTGAAAGTCCAAAGGAGAATTGTATTTTATGTGAAAGTCTTTCAGTGCATTTAAGAGTCTGAAATAATTCTTTGCAGTTCAATAAAAAAGAAATATCCTTGCTTTATAAACCTACTTCAGGGGGTTTTTTGTTTGTAGTTTAGGGTTTTTTTCCCCCCTCAACATTCACTTTGAAGCTTACCACTTGATAGATTAGCCCAGTGCTAAATAAAATGCCCTTTTTTATGTGTGGAAGCTTGGTAATTATTGCAAAAAGATTCTTAGTGGCTCATAATATACATATAATCAGATTAGTTTTGAATTCTAGCTCAGCTGAGAACGTAGGAGTAATCCAATTGGTGCTTGTTTACCTCTGCTTTTTGTGATGCCTCAAAGGGTTCCAGCAGCAGCTCAGGAAGGAGGGCAGCTGGTTCTGTGGTGCAGAACAGCCGTGGGGAGACATGTTTGAAACTTTGAGACTAATCCCAGTGGTTTTGGTGTCTACTTAAAACTCCAAGGCCTGGTTTGGGCTGTTAAACTCTCGAGGCTTAATGGAGTGACACAGTGAGAAACCTTTCCCAAAGATGGAAGTGTGTGGCTCTCTCTGACCCTGCAGTTGAGTCCATCATGTAGGACTAAGTGTGTGGATTCCAAACACATTTAAGCAGAGATTAAACTTTTGGAGTTTTTGGACACTGTGTGTAACATGGAAACTTGGGTAAAGACCAAACCCTTGGGATCTTCAGGTCTCTCAGTAATACTTCTACTTTCCTGGGTTTTATTCCTCTATGATAATCATTAATTATGAAATTGGGGGGGACCCAAGGGTCAGGTATAGCTTTGTACCTGACCCTGTTGTATTTTCTTCTCCAACCCCTTCAAGTGAGTCCTGGACTTCATTGTAATTTAAACAATTCAACAATTATTTCCTTTAGTAATTCTCTTGCATCTTGTCCAATCTTTCTTTGTGTTTTGTTACAGTCATAGCTTCATCTATTGTAGCACAAAGGGTGAGCTGATTGGTTCAGGTGCTGATCTTACAAGTAAATGAAATTATGTTTAGAGCAGGGGGAAAGGCAGACAGGAACTAGCCATTTTATTATGCTAGTGTGTATATATAATAGATTTAAATGAAATTCAGATTCTAAATATCATGTCATCATTAAGGATTCATTCTGCTTTCAGTAATAATCAAAAGTACCTATATTTATTAAATGTAATATCTGTGTAAATTAGTGTATGTCAGTACATGTAAACAGAGATGTTTAATGCCTTTTGAAACTTACACATTGGGAATCTCTTCCCACCATGCCAGGATTACATCTCAAGCAATATATTTGTATACTTGGTGTATTTTTTTATAAACTTCAGTTCTTTGTAACTTTTTAATGAAATGTTTAGTAAAAGAACAGTGTGTAGCTGGGAGGGGTCATAATCTGCCTGATGCAGATTAAGGATTCATTCTGCTTTCAGGCAGCACAGGCTCATGTTCTAGCAAAGTGTGCATTAGAAGGTCCCTCAAGATTTTTGAAAAGAAAATATTTCCATATTCTTTGTTATACCTCTTTGCTAGAGTGTCAATTTATTTATCTATAAACTATGAAACATTTCTTTTTGGACACGGAGTCCTATAGCACTTAAAAATTTAGCTGCTACCATGTGTTTGGCAGTGTAGAAACTAAAATGACAAAATGCAAAATTAAAATGTCATGGTAAATATCTGCTTCTTTGTGTTTCTTGTTCATTAAGAGATAAAGGAGGTATTGTTCATAAGGATAAAGGGATTCATTGTTTCAGTTTACAGTTTACTTGTTATGCCAAACAACAAAAAAAAACCCAACAGGAATTACTTGAAGCATTTTTATAATGCATGGAGTGTGTGTAGGGGGTGTGTTTTGAAACTTGGTTAGACTGCTTGCATAATTTGAATTTAATTAAATTGGATTTAAAAAAACCACAGAAATTTATATTCTGCCTACATGAACTATGTTTTAAAGATAGAAGCCCTTCAAAGTGAATTACTGCGAGGAACCAACCTGTATCCAGCCCAGCAAAATTAGTTCAAGGTATCCTGGGCTAATGTGAAATGAAAATGTTGTTTGTGGTGTCAGAGCACACAAAAATGGTATTAATGTGTTGGTGCTTTTGTCAGAATGGAAGGAATAATGTCAATGTATTTCCTGACAATAAACACTATAACTCAATAGGTATTTGCTGAGGATACTCAGTGGAGGATTCCTCTCTGAAGATACACTGATTTTCAGTCTACTGGAGCTGCCCTGTTTGACACAGGGTGTCTCTTTTAGCAGTCCAGTATCTCTTTCCTTACTGCAGGATAAATTAGGTCTTAGAAACAGTGACGTGTGCACTAGTTCTGGACGTGGGAAGCGTTTTGGGGGCGGGGTAAGGTTCTGTGGGGGTTTTTTTTTAATGAAGCCAGAGAGATGGAGAGATCTGCTTGATAATAAAGCTTAACTTGAGTGCCAGCTCCGTGCTGTTACAGCATATTACTACACAGCAAGAAATGTGGCACAGATGTTGTGGCAGCCATATTTTACACCCTCCAAAAGGTCATGTCGCTTGTTATTACATTCAGAATCAATATTAAGTGAGCGTTCCAAATTTCAGCTGTCAGTTGAATTTATTGCTGCAAACCAAGGCTGAAAGGTTTTCAACTGTGATTCGAGCAAGCTAACAAATTAATAATACAGAAGTATGTGTGGTGGAGCAGGTGATCCATGTTCCAACAGAAAAGGAAGTTTAATTGAAAATCAGAGAAATCAGAGCCGAGGTGTTTAGCCCAGTCACTCTACCATGGGGGACCTGTAGGGTCTGCAAGGACCTGCTGTGTGGTCACTGCTAGGGCAGCTTTGCAAACAGATTTGGTTGTATTCTGCATGGTGAGGTACTACCTGTGTGTGTGTGGTACCTGTAAGTGTCTTATCTTGGAAAATATTTTGCTATCTGACACGTGAAAGTTATTTATATATTCCTGTATTCTGTGCATGTGTGAAAATTCTGCTCCTTTGTTGTCATCTCTGGTACAGCAAAAGGGAGCAGGTCTCGGTGGTGGGGAAAGCAGCCAGCAGTGGTGTCCAGGAGAGCTGCAGCTTTGGAGGCTGAGTTTGTACCTGTGTTTGCACTTTCTCCAGGGGAAAGATAAATTGCAGCATCATAACAGTTTTTAGAACAGAAAAGTTCATGATGTTTGATGGGGATGGACTTCTGGGAAGGAATGTTATGCCTTTCAATATCCAATGCCTTTGAGTATCCACAACTCAAATCTCTCTAGTTCGGGAAGATGTTGGAATTTCTTGGAGTTTCTAGATGTTGTGTACTTTTGCTGCTACTCACAGTATCAGATGCTCGGAGATCAGAATGAAGAAAAACCGCTTGCAGTCTGAAATGTCTCTTAGTTTAAGTAGGTGTTAAAGTGACCTTAGCAAGTAGAACAGCACGATTTTCATCTGATTTATCTCGTGTGTTGTTCTTCCCTATATTCAGATAGTTCCATTCTGCCAATTTGCATTTGCTTAAAGACTTTTCCACAATATGTGCAATACCTCTGTGACATGCTTTGTTGCTTTTCCTCCTTCTGTTCCAGAAATAGTGAATTTTGCTTCACATATATGTGAAGGATTTTCCTCCATTTTAAAGTACAGCTGATCAAAATTGCAGCTAATCGGCAGCAATTCCCTTACATTTTGCATAAATTTGCCATTATTCGTGGTATTTAATGTAAATTCTTCAGATAGAAGTTTATGGTTCTCGATGCTGAACTTGTGAAAACAAGGAAAAACTGTAAAGGAACTGTCAAATTGAAATGAGAGCAATAAGAGAGAAAACATGCCTCCACATCTGCCTTTTGTGTACTTTTTGCCTTTTTTTTCTACCTTTAAGTTTTAAACTACCTTCTTCTCATTTGTGCTTGTGCCAAGAGAAAAGCAACAATGCAGAAGTGTAAGTACTGTTGTACATGTCTGGATTTAGGGACAAAAAAAATGTTTTCCTTAAAAATCATTGGCAGATGCAAGGAAAACATATTATCACAGTGTAGATTTTTGAGAAATAAGGGGTTAATATGAAGGAGATCAAAGACTGGATGGGGGGAGCAATGGGACAAATGTTTTAATACGGCAAAGGAATTTTGCAGCACCACTGTGCACTATTTTGGACAAAGCATAAATCATGGTCATTTAAAATAGACTGTGAGGATCACAGAGCTGATTGAAGTTATCCTCAGACTGCCACATGAGTTGCTATTGCAAAACAGAACTAGATTCCAGCTTTCCTGCCGCAGGGAAGATAATTTCTGTCACGTCCTCACCGCTCCTGCCATTCTTATTCTTCTCATTGTTTCTGTTTCCTCAGTAACAACTATAGCTATTTGCATTTGCAATGGTCTTTTGAGACTACAAGCCCTGAAAGGATCAGGCATTTGTATGTACCTTCAGTTTTAGCGAGATGGCATTTTCAAACCATTGTAAAAAATCCACATGCTTATTTTCTTCTAAAATGCAGAAAGGAAGCCACGGAGACATTGAGACAATCAGTTGTGGGGGGTTTTTTCATTCTATATGGATGAGAAGTTTACTTCAGTGCTTAAGTTTAAATGGTGAAACTGTAGCATAAGCTGATTTTATCTAGCGCTGTCACTTACATCAAGATAAAAACTTCTTATGTCCTTTTTTCTTTCTGTGTACCTCAGTGAAGTAAATACTTTAGGTTGTATGGCAGCCAAAATCTGGTACATTAAAATTTACAGATGGCAAAAGGCATGTCTTTTCATCTGCCAATGTGTGATTCAGATAGCACAAGCAGACTTCCATCCACTTGACCGCAATAGAGTTGGCACAGCCTTCCTTCTCACTCCATTCCCAGGCTTGTTTGATAAAGCAAAGTCAGTGATGCTTCTGTGTGAAGAGGAGTGTAGCTTTTAGATCTAAGATAATTAAAAATACTTAGGAAATATTTATGGAAAGATTAATTTTTGCATATTTTGAATTCTGTGGTTGCCAGGGGAGCGCATGGGGACTTGTTTGAAGTGCTGTCTTTCTTAGAAGATAATACTAACTTGTAAATAATTTACATGTCAGAATCTGAGGTCAGGTACGCATTAAAATGGGTAGAACATCTTAATTTCACCACATTAAGTCAAAACTGTAGAGCTAAAAGTATAACAACGTCAAATAATTTAATTTGTGGTGGCAGGTTATAGAATGTGTGTTTAACCCCATTAGAGCAAGCACAGACTGATGTGACATCCTATTATGAAGCTACAAAAAGAAAAGTTTGTGATGGATTTTTGTTTGTTTAAGAAATGATTTTGATAGATATTTTTTGGAACCCTTTACTCCTTGGAGTGTGGGAGTTTTTGTATGTTTAGGGAAAAAGTGTTCTTCAGCTCTCAGAAGCACATGGATTATTGTAGTTCCAAGGGACTCTGCAGACCACAATACAGTCTTAGAGCCCTGAAGTCCTTTTCACAAAGGTCAGTTTTTCATTCAGCAATGCACATCAGTCTCTACAGTCTGGTTTGTATAAGGAATTGAGATTTCTAAGATGTAGACTTGTGTTTGATGGAGCCCAATGGGGTGCTCGTGTCACGTAGAGCAGCGGTTCTCAAGATTTAAGAACCAGCATGCCACATCAAAAATTCAGAAGCACTTATTACACTGCCTGTAAGATTTTGATTAGTTTAATTATAAATCTTTCTTGTTCTGTTTTTTTTACAATCTTGCACATGGGCTGATTGCAGCTCAACAGCAGTGTTTGTAATACAATAATATACTGTGCTCTAAATTTTGATAACTGCTTCTGCAAAAAGCCTGCTGTCTGCCTGCTTTGGACAATTACATACGTTGGTAATCTGCTCTTTCTGGTTTTCTTTTTGTTACTTAAATATCTCTGTAATAACAATGCTAATTTATTAGATCAGAGGTGTACTTAAGTGGTAAAGAATCACGAGCAGGAAATCTCGAGAAAACGAGACCAAATTGGATTTCAAAAGGCAAAATGCAAGAGGACTGTCATGTCTGCAGGCCTGATTAGGCTGAATCTAATGGCAGGAACCTGAGTTCTGGCTGTTTCCTCTGTTTATAGAGTTCCTAGAGGCAAAAGTATTCTCCTTCCTGTTGCCAACCAACCCTCCTTCTCCTCTTACATAGGAGAGATGTTTGATTAATCATTGCCCCCACACTCTCCAAGCAAAACACTGATTTCCCCCTGTTTCTCCACAGCCTTGAGGCTGGTAATTCTGCTCTTCATGACAGAGTTTGGTTGAGGTGAGTCTGTCATTTGGTGAAACCACTTGGACATAGGATGGAATAAACACTGGTATGGCTAAAGTATTGTCCTTCCTGGAAGTGCAGGACTTGAGTCAGGAATTGTGCATCAACAGTTGGGGTTTTTTTCTCTTTTTCTTTTCTAAACTTCCTCTGAAGGGAATGCAGGTACCACTTTCAACTGGGCTCTTTGGGAAGGTTCTGGAAGCAGTTTCTGGTTTTATAGGTGTTTCTGAGAGCTAAGGCTTTGACAGCTGGTTGATCCCAGTAGCACAGGCTGCCCCATGGCAATTGTTCTTCAAGAATTCTGTGATTAAAGATAATTCATTCTTGATAAGTATGGCACTTAATATGTATGCTGGGATTTGCATAAGGCTTCCAAAGAGGGGATTTCATACTGGAATAACTGGAGACTGCACAGGTTTCAGAAAAATTGTCATTTATTGCACATCTCCATGTGACCTCCCCCAAAGCCAAAGGGGGGGGTAACATGGAGGTGTGCAATAAATAACCAAAGAGATTAAAACATCCACCCTTTTTCAGTAAATGTAACCACTTGTGATTCAGTTGGGGTTAGATTTTTTTCTTCTGTTTTGTGCTGGTGGGTTTCAGTGTTTAGGCTGATCTGCTCCAAAACTTGTGTCTCTTGGAGCCCAGTCTCCTGCCTTTGACTGGTGGGGAAGGGACACCTTAAATTTGTGGGAACTTGGGAACTTTGTGGATCATCCTCTAGTTGATAAATGTGAATGACTGAGGGGAAAAATTTTGAACCGGAGGATGTTGATGTGGTGTTCTGGAAGTTCCTGTGTTGTTATATTTCCATGCTAATTTTGAATATTCTGGGTTTTTAATTTTTTTTCCTGTTCTTGTTTTGTTTTCTGTTTTCTCAAATTCACTCAATGTTTTCTCAACTAAATCACATAAACATTCTGCTTTTGACAGTTCAGCACTAGACATTCACCTCATTTCTTGAGGTGTTTATAGGCAACACTCCATGCCAAGCTTCAAGCAGCCTGTGTTGTGGCAGTAGTAGCTCTGTTGCCAAAAAATTCACCACTGTCAGCCTGTTGAGAGCAAGATGAGACTGATCATGGTTCCCTGTCAAATGCCAAAGATCACTAGGAGGATTTCAAAGGAGAAAGGAAAGCAAATGTCCTTCTTTCAATGATAATTTTTAAAAAAAGGATGCCAAGGAAGAAACTAGAAAAAATAACTACTTGAAAATACATTATCTCTTAATAGGGGGGGTGGGAATCTACTGGTAGAGAGGACACTGCATGGAAAATGTTCATTGACCATTGGTTGCAATTAAATAGAAAATTTAATTTCTATTAGTAGGGTAGTAAAAATGTATACATGTATAGTGTACAGGGAGAGAGAAGGAAATTATCAAAACCTCTAAGAAATGTCTGGGGAAAAAAGGAAAAGAAATTAAGCTTGCTGCCAGTAATGTTATTATTCAGAGACAGTCCAAAATTCTTTCTGTCCCCAGATTACATTAAAGGACTCATAAAAGCAATTAACATGTAGACTATTTTTCTAAGTCACTGGAAGTTTCACCATCTAATTACCCATTATGTAATAGCTGGAAGCCAGCAGATAATCTCAAATTGTTGATGCCCTAGGATAACTTAAAATACTTGGGTAGTAGTTGTGTTTGAAAAAAAAAAAAAAAGGACCAAACAAACAAAAAACCAAACCACAAGTTTTTAAACTGCATGGACATTCCCTTAGCCATGTGTTCATATGAAATTATTTATTCTGAGATTGAAAATCAAATGGTTCTGATTACCTTTGGATTACTGGTTTTTGATCTTGTTGTAGTGAGTTAGACCTGATGCCTTGTTGAAAGGGGCTGCTCCTAGAAAAGGAACAGGAAAAAGCACTTGAATTGATATCAGATTGATAAAGGCAGTTATTCATCAGATGGGTAAAAATTATTCTGTCTAGAGCACTCTAGTTAGTACCTGAAACAAGGTAAGAGATTTTTAGGGGTGGTGTTCTTGTTCTAAGTTTTAGCTTGGTGTTGTCACCATTATGTGGTTGGCCTTGACTCTCTACAGGCTGAAAAGAGAGAGGGAAAAATGATCTGGTGGCAAACACTGTAAATAAAAAATTAATTTTGTGATTTTTTTTTTATCTTCATAGTCCAATTTTCTAGCTTTCCTTAGTGTATTTTTGTTATGAAACTACTAATCTCCATACTAGATGGAAGAGTATTTTGTTGATTCCACTCTAAAGAGAGTTTTCATCTCAGTGCTTATAAACAATGGTTTAAATCACCTATAGTCTGTTGTGTTTTGATTAGTGCTAATGTTGCCCTCATTCACTGAACTATTTAAACATAATATAAATATATACACCAAAAGTTTAACAAATGCTTATATACTGGCTGAACATGACTGAAAGCTACACTTGCTCATTAATTTAATACTTAAAATAAATCATCCTGAACTACCAAGAACTCAATTTCCTTTCCTTGATGTTTTGCATTTTTTAGCCTTTTATTTTTGTGCTATATATATAAAATTAATAATAATATAAAAATAAATTCATAAGTGACCCCCCCACTTTCTTCCCCCCATCTGAAAGTAAAGCTTTGAAAATAACAAAGACAAATGAGCCTGATAGGGGTCATTTATTTTCATCTTCTGTTTAAAAATCTTTGTTTTCTTATTACATTTCTGTCTAATAGAGTATAAGGAAGAGGGTAGGATGTCCAAAGATTAAGATACTTGTCTGGGAGTGTAAAGAAATGTTCTACCCACATCTGTCCATATGTATGAATTATTAATTACATGATACATGGGGAGTGTTCTAGCAGGAGCAGTGGTATGTGAACAAGGTGCTGACCTGCTTACCTGTATTCTCAGGCATAAAAACAGTTGTGCATGTTACCTTTCAAATACATTTTGAGCATTTTTTTCATCAGCTCTACAAGTGAAAAAATAGAAGCCTTTTGAAGCAATGGATAATGATTAACATTTATTGTAACACTTCAAATGACTCTCTACTTATTTGGGCTTAGGTTGTATGCTGTAGGTCAGTCCATGAAATTGTTTCCTTTCTGCTTCTCCTTTTTTTTCTTGCATCTTCACACAACTGAGCATCCAAATGTCACGATTCTAATGGAAACTTCCCACTTGCTAAAGTGTATGTCATCTGTATGTGTGATGGCACATTCAAAAGAGGCCCAGGAGAGCATCTTGAGCCTCCCTAAACTAAGTCTGTGTGAACAGGTGTATTGGTTTACCTGTTGATCCAGTGAAGTGCTGATGGCTGTTGTGGAGAACAGTATCAGCACACCCTTTCTGCTGAGAAATACACTGTTGGGAGAGACACCTGCTTGAGGGGAAAAGCAGTCAGGGGAATAAGATGCATTTGTGAAGCAGCTCATAAAGGCCTAAGTGAATCATGGAACCATTACAACTTCCCATTCATGAGCTAGGGGATAGGAATTAGTAGAAATATTGATTTATTAGTTGCTTTTAAACCACTACTCCTGAAAGGTGTCAGTACTCAGACAGCTCCCATATTGACTTGCTATTTTTTCATCATCTCTGCTTCATCATGTAATTAAGATACAAGCTCATGTTAATGTTCCTCAGCTATATCTTGTTTTCGCCTTATGACTTAGAGAGTTATTGCACTGTTTATTCATCCTGTGTACAATAGGAAGTGCTTTTCAGTGGCTGATCCCTGCCCTGGTGGGCTTGTAGTCTACTCTAGACATAGGGACAACAAGGAAAAGGACTGGTTCTCAAACTGCTTAAGAACACATATCATTGATTTTCAGTTTCATAGCAGTAGGTTCTGATGAGTTGGTTTATTTGTTTCTCCATTACTTTGTTTTTGATGGCTGTTTTTTTGGAAACAATTTTGGAAAGATAAATGAAAGAACAAGATTATTAACAAAAAAAAGAAAAATAAAATAAAACTACAAAATGTTGCAAATTATTAAGATCCGGTGAAAGAAATGGCTATTCAGTTTTCTGCCATAATGTGAGTTGTTTTTTAGGAAACCAGAGTAAGACCAATTTTTTAAAATATAAACTGCAGTTACAATATTGACAAAGAACATTCCAAACTTGAAACATTCTGTTACGAACATTACAATAATTCCAACGCTTTAATATTAAGTTCATTGAATTGGGTTGATTCAATATTATAATGGTTTAGCTTTTCAGAGTTTTGAGAGAAGCAAGTGAATTCAGCATAGCATTTGCTAGTGTTGATAAGTTCCGAAGAAGATTTTATTAGTAATAAAAAAAAATGTAAAATACTAATGATTACTTTTGAACATAGAACAGTAAACTTTAATATAATTAACATATGTGAATAACTTTATATATTATAATATTTTGTGTTACAATAGATAATTGTTTAAATAACCTTATATAATTAACAGTCAAATCAGAAGTGAAATTAATCCCCATATTTAAATTACAGGACTGTAGCCAACTGCAAACATAACAGTAATTGTTCTGTCCCTTCNGTGAAATTAATCCCCATATTTAAAAGACAGGACTGTAGCCAACAGTAATTGTTCTGTCCCTTTCTGGGGCTGATACTACTATAGGTTAGTATATCCTAGTCACACACATTCACACAGACTATGATGTTGTGCTCAAGTTCTACACATATAGAAGGAAGCTGCAAACTGTTGAGGGAAGGAAATGTTACTCCTATCGAAAATTTACGACTGAAGCAAGAAACTTGTACTTGAGCTGGAAGTTTGCAGCTCATCTGACACCAAACATGTAAGGAGAATTTTGAGACTAGATTTTGAGTTGGTAGAGAGAGATTGCACTATGGAGACAGTAAACATTCTGAGACATAAGCTGAGAAAGATTCAAAGAAAGAGAGTAAGTGCGTGGAAGGAAACTAAAATGCAGATTTGAGAAGGTTGGGAATTTCTGCATTATGCGGAGTGCCACGTTTCCAAGTTCCTCTCCATCTGTGAGTGGTGGATGCAGGCATGCAGGTCAGATCTCTGGCAGACAGCAGCTCTCAGGAACCACTAATCCTCCCTGTCACTCTTCTCTAAACGCTATTGTTCATCAAAACTAAAATGGTACTAAACTACATGCTGCTGGCATTTCAAATGTAAAGATTATCAGAAGATCTTAAGCTAAAGACTGGAAAAGATTGACAAGTGCAAAAGCACACATCATGCAGGATTCGTTCCTCCAGGCGTTCACTCATAAACTATTTTCTATTAAAAGAATGAAACATAAGCTGACAACATGAAGACAGGAAATGGCACGGATAAGCACAACAAATGAAGCCAAAATTACAAAGGTACAGGCACAGTAATAGTGAGATGGAAGGGAAGTCTGTAAGTATTTAATGCTAGGGGCCTGCAGTGAGAACACTTAGAGCATTTATCAGCCTCTCTGTAAACAGGTACAGAAACTGGCTTGATGCAAAAGAAGGGAATAAAGGCTTTGCAGATGGGTCATAAAAGGCCAGATTTGGAAAGTCCACCTGTATGCAGTGTGATTGGAACAAAGGACTTGAAAGGCTCCAGCATTAACAGCCCAGTTCCTTCTGGATCCCAGCAAAGAGAAAGCTGCCTCTCACAGTAAAGTTAGGGATGTGCTGTTTGGTACCAGAGATGCAATTTTCTGAGTTTCAGGCAACGATGGGACCGTGACAACCAGGAGGTTCTTTCAGTCTTTATCATGGTTTCACCTTGAGGCAGGTGGAGAACTAGTGTATCTATCTGTCCAAATCTTCTGCAGCTTCAGTGCACAGCACAGTCACTTATAGTCAAGTTGTGAGCAGAAAATGAGTTTCGTGCTAGTAGACACAGAGTAAGGCCCAAATAGAACAGGACATTTATTCATTAAATTAGATGATACCAGGGGATAAATAGGGTAACAAACAATTGCCATATGAAAGGAAGACCCCAGCTATGTAAAACACTGTAAGGCAAAGCCTGTAACTGCTTCCAGTTTGTGTCATGGTATCTTTGTGACTTAAAATTCCCTATTCAAGTTGCAAGCACACAGGTTGACCTTTGTATTTCTGACCTCTGACTAGGATGAGAACTGTCTGCTACATGACAGGAAAGATCAGAGACTTTTGTGCAGGTGGAAATACTTTAATGATGGCTAATAATATGCTCTGTAGATTGTCTCAAATGATACAAAGATTTGTGTTTTTAGATGGCACAGATGCCTTGGAATCCACTGAAGGTTTTGCTCTAGCTCTGAGTTGTGTTTGAACTGCTTCAATATGCAAGGGAATGCTAGGGAAACTTTCTGTAGTGGTGATTGTACCTTGCTTAAGTTGTCTTTATTGCAGGATGGCTTTACATGTTCCCAGAGTACTTTAACAGTTTCACAAAAGTTTAAGTGTCTTCGTTTGGTGAATCACTTGCTGATGGATGGGAAAAGGGAAGGCAAGGAAGGGGTTACTGGCAGTGGTTGGGTAGGGAGGGATGGGCTGGATGACTGGTGGTGGCCAGCTCTAGCCCACTTTTCTATCACCAGCTACTCCACGAGCTAAAGGAATTGGAACTTAAGGAGTGAAGGTGATACCTTCTAAGTGCAGCAAATCTTTTATATTTCCTCATAACTGTGCTGACAGCACCACTAAAGAAATTGGCTGTGACTGTGAACACCTCTGTGGAGGTGAGCAGGGTATATAATATGTGCATATTTCTGATGATCCCATTTCAGTGTAAAGTCTCGTAGAGAAAAGTATGCCCTGTGGTATTTTTAGGACTTTATTCCAGAATCTTTGAATAAATGGGTAACTCTGCTTTCTGTTTCCTTCCTGTCTTTATACTAGAAATGTCTCTATATAGTACAGGCTTCAAGTGACTGCAGTGCTAAGTAGGGCTTGTCAAACAGCTCCTTGTCAAAAGGTTGACCTTTGATGATTAAAACCATCTAATCCAAATCTGTTTGCTTCTACTAAAATACGCAGAGTGAAATAAAATATAGATAATTTTTCATGGTTTTTTTTTCTAGCTGTTATACTACTAACATTTTATCATTCATACATCTTTTAATGAAAGTATTGGGTGTAGTGTTTTCAAAGGGAATTTCCCCCTTTCCATTATCGATTCACATAACTTTTATGATGTTTCTAACAAATTGCTGCCTTGTATGCTAATTGTGTAATAGAACTGAGATTGAAATCAAGGAGTCTCACCTCTTGTGCTACTCCTTAATTTGAGGAAAAAAAGAAGGAGCCACAACAAGGCTGTAGAACCTCAGAGCATATCCAGTGAGATCCCTGGTTCTCCCTGTCACCTCCTCAGTGTAAGCTTTGTATGGCTGGGACCACATCTTTCCCTGGTTTACACTTTGAACATGCTTATTTTTAATAACACCTGACCAGCTAAGAGTTGCTTTTTAAGAATAAGACTGTAAATGCAAACTTCTGCTCAACTTTACGATGCCATCAAATAATCTGGCTGCAGACATAATGATGTTACATGCATTCTTTGAAAATCTGATGTAACAGGTTAACAGTTATTTGCTGTCAACTGCTATTGCTGTAGGAAAACACATTTCTTCCAGGATATTTGTCAGCTATTTTTTTTCTAGTCTGTGTGTATATGTATTTATGAAGCTAAAGTTGTCATTATGAAATAGTGTGACATTAATTCCAAAGTATTACTACAATCAATTAAGAAGTTAATAAGCAGCACAGCATTAGAAAGATAGGATTTGATCAATTCTTCCAGGTCTTCTCTTCATTCTACCGTGGGGTGGTTTTGCATCCTTGACCTCATCTTGTTCCTTTTTATACAAAACTAAGGCAGCAAAGTATATGTACCAGAGGGAGACAGAAATAGCAGCACTCAAAAGACTTTTTAAAGCAGAAGAATGGAAACAGCTTCAGTACCTTTTAAACTAACGTACCATTCTAGTGCAGTTCTTTGGCTGAAGGGAGGAAAAACAGTTTTCTTTTTTAAATGGTAGAAGAAGAGCAATTTTTCTTTCTGGGTAGAGTGGTTGGAAAGTTACAAAACCTCATTAGTTAGATGAACTTTATGCTTTTAACTGATACTTGACAATTCCTTTATTCCTATGTATTTCCAAGAGCTGCTAGTAAAGAACAAAATCAGTAGTTTTATCTAGTATTAATTAATTTGATACTAGATGTGTGGAAATACTAATTAAATACAATCTAAATAGCTTATTTTTCATTTACACACATAATTTAGTATTTTTTAAGACTTCTGATGCACTGCATGAAGAAGTTCTGTGTATGTCAGCAGAGCAGGGACCTCAGCAATGGTTTGAAACCGAGTAATTGTGGTTTGTTTATGTAACATGTTTCTGTTTTCGGGTTTTCTGGCAAATATATATTGACCTTGTTAGGTTTTGACCATAAACATCCAGATAATTGTTAGGTAATGAGAAAAATACAAATAATGTGGACAACCAAAACAAAGCAACTGTTGTAGCATAGCTGTGGTGGTGCTAATTTATTGCTGTGTCCTTGAAGCACAGAAAACAGGTCTCTATTTGGCTTCGAATTGACTTGTAGCTTTCATTATCCAACCAAAAATTGCCTTTCAGATATTCATGTTTTAGTTTTGCATTGGTGCTTTCTGACTCATGGAAAAGGTGGTGGTATGTATAGGTGGGATGTGGAAAGGTATCCATGTGACTTGGTTTTCTTTTCCAT
Source organism: Pachyramphus minor (assembly GCA_013397135.1). Classification (NCBI taxonomy): domain Eukaryota; kingdom Metazoa; phylum Chordata; class Aves; order Passeriformes; family Tyrannidae; genus Pachyramphus; species Pachyramphus minor. The sequence goes on along the minus strand of VYXB01008643.1, from coordinate 371,301 downwards.
TAAGATTGGGGAGCAAACAGAAAAAGAAGAAGAAAATAAATACATGAATAAAGCTCTTTTTTCCAGTTACTGTCACTATGAAACTAACTCATTGGTCCTTTTCAACTGAAGTCAGTTAAGGGGTGATAGAACTACTCTGGTTTGGATTTGGGGTGAAGAGCAAGCCCTTGTTGTGTAAGGAGCTCCCTGACATTTTGGGCAGGAACTGCAGTGAAAGCTGTGCCTCCTCCATGTGTACTTGGCAATGAAAGATAAAACTGAAGGTCCATTTGTCTTCAAAGGGCATGTCAAGCTCACTTGCTTTCAGGAAGGAAAACCACTGCTTCTGAATCTGGCATACCTTGCTTGTCAAATCATGGCAGTGTGTGGACTGGAGAGATAGTTGGTTTGGCCTGATGACTGTAATTGGTAAAATGCCCCTGGTCTGCAGAATTCTGAAGGTTGGTATTACTGGGACTTGGAGCAGTGGGCTCCTGCATCTCCTGCTGAACCTGGAATCTGTTGACATTAAGGGTGTACACTTTCTGTCTGACGTGCTGCTCCTCACATACGCTGCTCTCCATAGTGGTCTGGCATTTGTTAAATTTATGAGAAATCAAATGGATGTATTTTCCTCTGATTGGTCATGCAGGCAGTGCTACCAAGCTGAAATCAGAAGTTAGGCCATAAATGTAGGGCTGGTAGACAAGCCATGTTTCATTGCAGTTCATCTTGGAAGAATCTTCCTGCTACCTAGAAAAATTAGACTTTCTAGACATTCCTGCCTTATTGGTATAGGTGGAAAAGCTGCACATGGTACCCTAAAATGGAAGCTTATTGCAAAGGGTGACCTGAAGTTACTGAGATGAGCAAAACAGGTGGCACCAAAGACAGATACCAAATGGGCCTTTTATGTACAGCCTTTTCCTTCCCAGTCATGTCATCTCTTTAATCTTCACCGGCATTACCAATATTGTAGATTTATGCAACCAGTGTAGCAATCACTTTAAAAATAATAATAATAAATCGGCGTTTTCCTCCTTGAAAACCAGGTTTGAGGCATTCTTTATAAGAGTGGTGGTGGTGGTGATGTTTATGCAGTTGTGGTTTGCAGAGGCATCTGGAGGGACACCGTGTTCCTCCTTCCAAGTTTCAGAAGGATTTTGGGTGACCAAAGTGCAACCATTGTGGTATAACTGTAATTTCCTCCAGGCAGCTTTACAGACACAGAATGAGATATCTAAGTCTCAGGGGTTGTAAATAGCTGCAGAAATGTGGCAAAGATAATTTATTGTTGTATCTTAATTAAAACCATAATTAACAAATAAACATTTTGCTAATAACATGCTAACAAATTTTCTGAAAGGTAATATAATCAGAGACTTGATTCCTATTTTTCATACCCTTTACAGCCGTGTGTTTCCATTGGCATAAATTAAAAGACTTGTAGGTTTGGTTTTGGTTTTTTTCTTGATATTATCATAGTTAGACTCAGGACCAGAATTTCTAATTAAAGATTTGAAAGTTTCTTGGACCTGGAGCAACTATTGGCTTTTTCTCTCCTCTGTATGTGTTTTGAATGAGTAGTAAATATTCTGTCTATGGTGGCTGTCTGCAGCCTGAATTCAGAATATGCAGCTTTTTTTAATCTACTTCTAACAGAAATAGAAGAACTGGATATCTGTCCTGCACTACAGTAACTGTAGGAAATATAAAAATAATAGTAAAGTATGTCATGGTGGCTCAGTCAACTGACAGCTAGAAATTAGCAGTCCTTTATAAAAAAAGGAAGGTGTTGTCTCCCAAGATATTTTTACATATACTATATTTTGAAACAGTAGAAGACTTGGATAACATAATTCATTTGTACAGCAACTGCAAGCACAAACTGGTAAATCAGATTTTTTTCATAATCTGATTTTCACAGATTACTTAGTTTTAAAAATATGATTGTTCAATTAAGCCACTTAGTACTGTTTATTTTCAAAATCTTTTACATTTCTAAATGGCTTTGTGATCCTGAGCAAATTGGAGCTCCGGGAGTGTAACACATATTTATTAAATGTTTTGGCCTGTAGAAAATGTTTTCAAAGGCTTTGTTCTCCCACAACATTCTGCAAGTACACACCAATAAAAGCATCATGCTCTGGCTGCATGGAGCTAAGAAAAGAAGTGACCTGGAGGAATTGGAAGAGGTGATAGAAGGACATATTTTGGCTGGCAAAGTCAGGGCTTCATGTTTAATTTACAAAAACATTAAACTTTTCATGTTTAATTTAAGGAAACAGTAGAATGTTGGGATTTATAATCCCAGTGATGCTTTGTCAGTGCTATACGATGGTAGTGACACGGCTGCTGTTGTAGGGGCTGCAGATGTATGGAAACATTTTACTAAAAACGCCTTTATTTTTGTCACTGAGGGGGAAAAAAGGAGAAAACAGCTAAGGCAGCAACAACAAAAACAAGACATTAGGCATGCACTACTAGTCTAGCTAATTCTAGGGGTGCTATTAGCAGACACTTAGGCAAATCTATTAACATTTAGCATCAGCACAAATGCGATTGCATTCCTACTTTTCCTGTTTCTGACAAAATATGCCTGGCCATTCAAGGGAGGAGAAGGATATTGAAGCCGTTTGTTAGGTAGTACAGCTTAAATGGGGAAAGAGGTTTTAGATAATTAAGTTGAAGGAGAAACTTGACTCAAAAATGTTACTTAAAAAAGGGAGTGAGATGTCCTGAAGAATAATGCTCGTCAGGTGTTTTGGGTGGCATGTTCTGTGCATCACCACTGATTCTAATTTTTAAACAAATCTTAAGCTTATAACTTCTATATTTAACTCTTCTTTTTTTCTTTTTTTAAATTCTTGAAATCTGGGAATACCTCCTCCAAATATATACAAGGTAGTCTTTTTTAACTGCATCCATTGTGCAGTTTAAGTTAAAAATACTTAAAAAAATATTTTTCGTCTTCAAAGATATACCAGACAACCATACAGCAGGACAGGCTGAAGTGTAGTAGCTGCAGTAATTGTCTTATTTTTGACAGTGAAAAAGGGCAAATGCTTTATTATAAGTCATAAAAAATCAATAGACTACACATATTGTAATGCGATGCTATAAATGGGAAAATTCTTCCTAACTCTAGCTTAGTTTTTTTGTGCGTTGACTGACATCATATATTATAGAGTAGAAAAGTCCTCTTCAGCTTTACAATTGAAAGAAAATATTTGGAAAAACAGTTGTCATGGATTTTACCTATTATGATTATTTTTTTAAGCACTGAAGGGCTCAACATTTTTTAAATGCCTGGCTGTGTAGTCCTTATAAATTTATCATCACTCATATTATGTTCCCTGTTTGGGAAAAAAACTCCCACAACCTAAACAAATCATGATTGTTCAACTCTTGCTATTTTTAATAATTTCAGTTTTCATTTTATTGGTTTTCTTCTTCTTCGAGCTACCCAGGTAGCAACTTGATATCAGGAAGGAGAATTTGTGAGCCAATATAGAGGAGTCCCTGTGTGCACTGAGTTATTACAGATATTTCTGTTACCCGCTCTCCCTGCTCCTTTCCTCAGTGCCTCTAAATGGGGTTAATTTAGTGTGGCCTCTTGGTTCTTCGGAGACCCCAGAGCTCCCAGGGACATCCATAAAGCCTGGTGCCTGCTCAGGCCCTTCTGGTTTTTCCAGCTGTGTAAAGTATTAATTTGTGGAGAAAAGATTTCTTACCAAGTGTAGCATGAAGCCTTTTTCTATAGTGAGAGTACTCTGTGTTAACTTCTGGGTTTCTGTCCCCTACTCCAGTACCTGGGTAGGCTTGACTTTCATCTCCATTTTAGTTATGCATATTGAGTTTAATTGATAGAGTTGCAGCAAATGGAATACCAAGTTTTGTCCAAGGTTTTTATAATGTTGATTTAGAAACATGTTTTGTTGTAGGGCTGTGCTGTTAGAATGTCTGAGGTCTACTGTAGCAGAAAGTCATGGATTTTAACTCATTTTACAACTCTACGCTTTTGTTCTGTCCTTTTCACCTTCACCTTTGTGTTTTGCAAGACTTTTCCCACCCAGCACCCTTTGAATCCTTCAGCCCCAAGGGAAGCTTTGTGACTCAGGATAAACTGGGTCTCAAGGGCTGTCACCTGGAGGGGCCTTTGGCCAGGAAAGGGAGAACCCTTTGATGTTCTGTCACCATCTCCCCACTGAGCCTTGTCTGCTCGGTCCTTTCCCACACCTCTGGGGAGTCAGACTGGGGACTTGGCTGTGGGGAGGAAGGGATGGTCCCTGACACGGGAAAGGGGAGCAGAAGCCCAGAGATGTCCCCGTGAGCCCATGGGGGTCCCAAATTTCCAGCAGTCACAGAAGAATACAGGGTTGTTGACAGGCAGGGAATAGGGAGCTGAAGAGTTTCTGAGCTGAAATGAGAGGCCATGCACTCCCTGCAGCTTCTTTCACCTGAGCCTTCTCCAGATGAGCCCCTTGCTTAGGTCTTTATTCACATTTTTAAACTTTGTTTATATCACTAAATTCTGTGGGGCTTCTGGGTATAAGATGCCGTAGCCATTCTAGTATTTTTTAGTAACTATACTGCGGTTGCTTGTTTAGTTACTTAATTCCTCAAACAGTTGCTTTGTTTTATACTACTTTTTTATTTTTTTAGTAATTTCTTCTTGTTCTGTGAGGAAGGCAAGAATCACATTTCTATGAACCAGATACTTTGTTACACTAACACATATTTTGTACTTAACAAGTACAGATTTAAGTGATTATTTATATAAAACGTGTGAGAATAAATTCTTCCTGTGCTTGTCTCTTGAGACTTAAATTCACGATTCTGAATTTTTTTACATGCAGCAGTTAATGATTTAATTTGTATTGGTGGCAGTTTAAATCCTGTCACTGCTCAAATGGCATTGATTGCTGCTACAAAAATACACAACCATGAAATAATTCCAGATTGTTGGGGGTTTTTTTAAAAAAAAAGGTAAACCAAATTTAAATACTTCCTTTCTCAATTAGATACTAATCTTGTAAAGGGAATTGTTTAAATATAAGAGAAGAGTAAACAATCTATTCTTCTTACAGAATCTTTCAGTGTATCTCTCAAAAGTCAAATTTTTTCTGGAATGCTAATGTTACATTTCTGGGTTTCAGAGGGTTTGGGACCTTTTAAGCTGTCTTAACTTTTCTCTGCTACCTTTTGACACATTTTGGGAAGGCATAATGAACTTCTGTTGGAGGCAGAGGAATTCGAAAGTGTTCAACAGTGTCAAGCATGATGCCAGAAAGAGTGCCAAGTCTTTTTACTGATCATAACAAAAGTTGATCTAGAAGTCCCTCAATGTTTTACTCCTTTTTTTGTTGTTTTTTTGAGGCATGTTTCCTATAGGAGCTGATTTTCTTCCAGCACACTGCAGTGTATTTCAGGGGTTGTGCTGACAGCATCCTAGAGACCCCAGAAAATGAAACACACCTTAGAGCATGGGACTGAAGTGATTGGTAGTTTTAAAATCTTTGAAGAAGAAACTTCGGGGACAAATACTCATTCTAATGAAAAGGCATAAAGTGCAGTCCTCCCCAGGCTGCTGAATCACAGCACCCAGTTAAACCTCTGCATGTAGGTTAATTGTTGGCAGTGGCAGCAACAATTGGAATTGTCACAATGTCAGAATGGCTTTCAGCTGCTCCTCTGAACCTGATTGGTGTCTACAGGCAAAAAAAAAAAAAAGTTAAGACAGTGCTTTTTCTTTGTAAGAACTCAAAGTATAGAATTTTAACCACATAGGAAGTTTGAAATGCCAGCTTGATTCTGTTGTTTTGATCACTTGAGACCTGAGCAGACACAATGATGGTGGTGGTGGTGTACCTGCTGTCTTCAGGGTGGTCAAACACTGGAACAAGCTTCCTGGAGACATGGGCATGCCCCAGGCCTTAGGACAATGAAATAGTCCACTACCTCAGAGTGTCCCCTCATTTTGGGTCACCTTGTCAATAGTGACAAAGCCATGTACCACCTGTAGTACCTCCTGGGTTTAGTAACTGTCAAGAAGCAACAACGAGCAGGTTAATGCAGAAAGGCATCTCTCAGCTACTTTTGGATTGTGGACAAGCAGTGAATAGGCTTCTTCCAGGAAGATGTTGCCAATTTTCACTTCTTTGTATTGATATTTAAATCTGAATGTTGCTCTTGTTAGAGGTTGTTGGAGTTGATGGCAAAAACTGATGTTTGCCTTAGATCACAGAGGCAAACTCTTGCCCAGTGTTCTCATTCTAAATATTCTACTATCGGAATAGTTCTGCAATCACTGGTGTCAGCTTTTCCTCAGTAATGCACCTGTCATATTAAACATAATATCATTGTAATAATGAAGCCTCCTCTCAGCCTGCTGTCTTTGAGCGGGCTGCTCTGTTGGATCTATGGTAGAGGCAGAAGATAAATAAGAATGGCGAAGTTTTAATAACACTGGGCAAAGAATGAACTGAACACTATAAACATTTTCTGTCCTAATAACTTCTATAGATAGGAAGGATATTGCTGTAGTTGTTAATGACTTTGTGGTTTTTAAACCCATGTCGGGGGTGTTGTTACTCTAACAAAATCTTAATCAAGTCTTTCAGTGGCAATATTGAATTTGAAAAGTTAGTAGTTACTAGTTACAGCATGACTTCGTTAGTATACAGGAAAATCATTCTGTGGTGATTAACATCTATTCACATCTTGGAATGCATTATGGGCTCTAAATTATCATAGAAATTAATGCAATCTTCTTAAAAGGGTTTAAAATATGGTAATAGATACAGCATACTAGCACCTGCAGCTCAAGGTACCGAAGTTATTAAAGTTGGATATAATTATATTTATTTTGCAAGCATCTAAATGAGGGGGAGAATAAGAAACAAAGTTTAATAAAAATTGAAAAGAATAGGCACTCAATTTGAGAGGAAGACAGATTTTTTTTTTTCCATTTAACAAATATATGGTATTTATGATGCATATGAAATACTTTGTCTATTTTAAAGCTTGAAACCTGTGGTGCTTGTGATATTCCTTGAAGTGACTTTGTATTTGTGACCTCAAATGGGTTTATTGTGATTTACACCAGCAAATCAAGGAGGGAAAGTTGTTACACAAGTTTAATTTTTCAAGGCTGCTGCTTGAATTCAAGTTTAACTTGAATTAAACTTAACTTGAATTAAACTGAAATCCAACTTTAATTTTCAAGGCACTGTGCACGTATTTTTTAAGGGTCACTTCCAGATTAATTTTCTAGTGGTCTAACAGAACAGATGTATGAAAACAAAATATGGCAGCTGCTTGCAACTCAGATCCTGAGTTAGCAGTGGTACCTGGAAGTGAACAGGTCCAATTAACTTGAGGCTCATGTACTGTAGCACTTTGCTTATGTAGAGATTTGATACATAACTTTTGATACATACATTTGATAAATAACTGATCTAAACTTGACTTCAGTTCCCATTCTGCAATTAAATTAATAGAACTAGTGAAAAGTTATGATTATTTCTCCAATGTAAAAGAAAAATATACATACATATATATGTGTTTCTGTTGAATATCCGTAGCATAATAAGTAAATATCTCCTGTTTCCTTATCTCCTTATTCTTCAGATGTTTCAGTGAGTGAATCCCTGCCTATCTTTAAGATAACAAGACACGCTGACATTTGATGGCAGTGTTCATTGTGCATAAAGTGGAGCGTGTACAGCACATTAAGTGCAGAGTTGGAATGCCAAGAGAGATTTACAGATAACAGAAATTAGCAGAAAAACATTTCTTATTATCAGTAGGGGAAAAGCTGTATTTTAAATGACAGCCAGATGCTTGTTTACTGTGATTATAATGTTAATGGTAATATTCTGTTCGCGGCTCTGGGTGTGTGGCAGCCACTGAGGTCGTGGGGAATTCAGGGAGACTTCAACCACGGCCTTGCCTTATTTATTTCTATTTTTCCTGAAGTAAAATGATGTCTGCTGCTCACAGTGCTGAACAGTACAAAGTAACACAAAAATGGTAGCTGTTTAGTGACTGGTTCTGGCTTTTGGTGAAGGGAGCGTTGGGATATGGTGTTTTACCAGATGTGGTACAGGAAAGCAAAATCTTTGCAGTATCATTAGATTATCATTCATAAGTACTTCTGTTTCAATTTTCTCAACAGTTCCTTCAGCACTAGAGGCTTTTAAGCATCTGTTGATATTGTATGATGATCTTAATGAGATAGAAAAACAAGTGTTTTCTGCATAGGAATGAGTTCAGAATATTTTTGTCCCATTTGGAATGAAGTCAGAATTACAATTTAGTCCTTATGTAGATATCCTTGTCCAGCTGTAACACTTAAGATTTACTTTAGCTTTAAGTTTGAGACTGAAAGTAAGCAGTGGAAGAGAAAAGGGAATAAAAATAAAGGGATTAAAAAAATACCAACGCACCACATCCTGCAACAAAAGAGAAAACAAGCAAAGTCAATAAAGAGTGTAATTACTAATTCATTCAGAAATGAAAGTCATGGTTTTTTAAAGTGAAGTGGCCGAAACCAATAACTAACAGTTGGCCAGGGCAATAACAGTGGTATTTGTATCTCTTTTAATTGGCTTTAACCTTTCCCTTTGTGTGAAACTATTAAAAAATTACAGGAGAGAATGTTTAGAGAGACAGGTGTGTGTTAGCTCATGGTTTGCACCATTTTAATGAGACCAAAGCAATAAAGACTCCCAGAAGCTCCTGAGGTGTGGATGATGAATGACAGTCTTCCACTGATGAAACACAGTGTTGTGCTTAAAAAGATGAGTTGCTGTTTAAATATGAAAATATTAATTTATTCAGTTAGGAACTATTCTTGAATGATTTATTCCTTCTCAGGAATATGTGTACAAATGTATTTGAATAAAAATCAAATAAGTTTTGCTTCTTGGCAGGAGGAAAGTTGAAGTGACAGGATTAGAGAAAATGCCTTTAAGGTGTGGTAGATGTGGAAATAAATAAATAAAACACGTGCACACATGTGTTCAAATACATTTACTTAGGGAGTTTAGGCATGTCTCCAGTAAACTGATCATTAATCACATGTAGCAAAGTTACAATGAGAACGTAGCAATTGCCAGCTGTGCCATTTTCCTAATGCAAGGTTAAATATGTGGTGGATAAGTAAGTGCTGGTTTTAGTGGAAGTGTGGATAGTAATTATTGCTTATTGATTATCCTTAATGGCTTCATTTACTCAAGGTGTTTGTCTTATTTGATGTGATGGAAATCAAGCATATAATTGAAAAATGATGCTTAGGGTTTCTCATTTGATGATCCTCATGATTTCTTATTTTAAGCCTTAATTTTTTTCCATTTTGGTCCATTTTATTCCCTTGAAAAATACCTGAAGTAACAATCTGAGAGTGGACAAGCAGCGAGTCCCCTGCTTCACAGCCACATACACATTGAAGTTTATATACTGAGCTGCAGTATCTAAAAATAGAGTTGGTAAACACATGTATGATTGCTGAGTGTATTCCTGGGGGACACTGAAGTTGCTTAAGAAAGGAATATATCTCCTCTTGCACACAGGAGCAGTCTGAGAAATAAATCCCATGTAGTTACCTTCCCTTCACTCACAATATCTTCACATACCATTTACAAGAGAAAAAACACTGTCAAAATAAAATAGGTGTTAGTTCCTGTGACACACGGCTACATTGTTAGTCTGGAAGTTTTATTAACAGCTCACATTTATATATTTTTATGATACTTTTAAAATAGTGAGTTATGAACGATTGAAAATTCCCTCCAGCTTAATTGAGAACCATTATGTCTAGTAATTGCCAGTGATTTCAGAAACAGCCGTTGTTCTCTGGCCTATTAACATAATTTGAATTTTTTATTGCACTTCATAATTATCTGTTGGAGTTAAAAAACAGGCCCATTTACTGAAGTGTTTAAGAACAAAAGCCCCAAATGTGCTGGATTGTGATGTATTATTTCTATTAACCGACCTTGCTGGAACCATTTTGTACATCAGTTTTTGATGGGGTCGTGACTTGTGATAGAAGAGGAGGGTGGATTTTCTAGTTTTCATTTCACTAAGTGTAGGTAAAACGGCATCTTTTAAAATTGTCTTTGACTCTTTCTTACATATCTACTCCAGTTAGTCCTCAATACCACTTTAACATGATTTCCATGAAAGCTGAGAGAAGCTCTATTTCAGTCTTATATACTTTACAAATTTTATCTGTTCACTGTTGCAAGTTGTCAAAGACAGAAGGAACTTGACCCCTGCTTAGATGATAACATTTTTATATCAAGACTTCTTTTTAGTTCTGTGATTTGTAGTGAAAACAAGCTCCTTATCTCTCTCTTAGATTTCTGTGTACTGCAATAAAAGAAATCACTGAAACTCTCAGTGTTAATAGTGGTTTTTCCAAAGCATGATTATATGCAGCATGTGTGATATAAATGCCTCCAGTGACAGAAAGATCTTGGTTTTCCTATTTCTGTTGTCATTCTTTGTAGAAATGGTTTGAGGCAGTTTTTTCTTCCTTGAGTGTTTAGACCTTGAGCCTCCAGGTAATCTTCTCAATTAGTCCCTGGGCCTGTAGAGAGACAGGAAAGTGAAGTTCTCTTAGCAGCTAAAATTGCAGGTTCATGGTAAAATTAAGATTTTAAACAATCTGGTATTGGAGGGGGGAAAAAACAGATAGAAGTCCTGAACTTCTGGCTGATGGTAGGGATAGTGAAATGTGTGATCACCTTCTCAGAGGGAATTGTAACTAACTTTCTTTGTAATCCCCTGGCAGGTGATGTGCCGGGCTGTGCACACTGCTTCTCTCTATAGTGATCCTCTCTGCCTTACTAATTTCATCTACATTCTCCTAAAATCCATCAAATGTTGTGTTCAGCCTTTTTAGATCCCTGATGGAAAGTGTGAGAGGGACAGAGAGAGGGACAGAGGACGTGGGGCTGGGAGTGGGCAGAGAAGGGACAAGCTGCAAACCATTCTGACCTCAGCCACTTTCTTATTTAGAGCATCCAACTGTTAAATAACTTCACCCATCACCTGTTGCTTCCTTCTGTAGCAGAAACATTTTACGTTTCCCTTCACATTCATAATCAGAAAGCACATACCAGGAAATTGGTACAACTGGTGGGGGGAAATGATACTGATTCAAAGAGAGTCTTTGCTATGAGCAAAGAGCGACAGCTCCTGAGCAGGTTTTGTTTGTTGTGTTTGGTTTTATTTGGGAGGAAATACTTTTCTAATAAATTGACAGAGCCCACCTGTAAACCTGAATTCCATTTCTGCAAACTCTGAGTAACATCCATGTAGCTGAGAGGACTGTAAAAATCCCATGCATGTCTTGGCCAATGGCAAAATTTAGATTTGAATAAACCGAGAGCTTTCTGAGGATTAAAATGACTTTTTTTTTTTTTTTTAATTATTATTATTTCTTCAGAAAAGTTTTACATAGGTGAAGTGGAATGAATGGGAAATTTCTTAATATGTAAGTGTTCTCCCATCACTGGAAAGGATAAAATACATGTTATATAAGTGTGATTCTTCATGCTTTAGTGTAGGAGGCATCTTTTGGAAGACTAGGAAAGACAATCACACATTATCTTTTGTTGTTATTTAAGCCTAAACTAGAATTGTTGTACTGCCTTTATGATAGTTTTTACTGTGGGCTCCTGACTGTTGTTGCTGAAGAGATCATTAAGTCACACTGGGAACTGGACTAACTGGTTTTGCCTTGCAGGACATACTTTTTAATACCTTTTGCTTGCTTGTTGATTTTTTTGGGTTTAGTGACATGAATATCAAGTAAAACATGTATCGTCCTTCTCATGAGTAATGGGAATTGTTTTCTGAAAATAACTCTAAAATCAACCCTTGGTAGGGTTAGGACACCACGTATGTGCAGATATGTACTTGTGTTTTATCTATATATTTGTATGTGTTCATATAATATCCATATATGTAGCATACACCTGATTCTCAAATATTATGTGGATTTTTTCCTATTACTTGCAGCAGAGTAAAGGAAGATCCTTAAAATGGGGCCTGACAGATCCCAGTGAAAAGTTTTGCAGGTATTGTTTGTAAAACCGAATCTTGCTGTTCAGAAGCAAAATCAAAGTTCTAAAAATTTCCTTTCGGTGTTATGTACCATTAAGTGTATGTTGTTTCAGTTCTATATCAGTAATATTATGTATTGCAGAGGAGGTTGTTCTTCCCTATTTCTCTGCCTCACTGCTTACAGGTGATGCCAAGTAGTGACAAATTAGACACGATGTGACCTGAGATCTCTGTGTGATTGTTTCATCTGGATATGAGAGGGAAGCTGTCAGTGTGTTTAACATGGCACCAAGTTTTGCACTGAGACAATTGATTTTCTTCATACATTTATTTGTGACATTCAGTTATAAATACAGTTGTTGAGCCACTTCTTAGCTTAAAATTGCAGTGTAAATTATTATTTGAAATAATAAACTGGAGTTTAGAAATTCAGACAAGTTAGAAGTTGCTTTTGTGCTGTGGATACCAGACTTCAAGGATGAAAAAGAAACAATCCCAGATATCTTAAGTACTTTTAATGTTCTCTGTCTCCATTGATAGCCTGAATTTTTGACAGCAAAAGCATACACAGTTCATTTTCCCTGACTGCTTTCTCCATAAGCCTTTGACTGAGTTTAGTTATGACTTATAGCTTGAGCATGGCATTTGGGAAAAACAGAAAAAGTAGTATAAATGTAAATGTGAAGAGCTGCAGCTCATTCTGTTTTTGAAATTGTTGGTGTGAAAAGAACTCAACAGTGTTTTATTTAAACAAGGTCTGCTTCAACCTTGATTGACTTGCAGTAAATTGCCTGGTACGAGAGGCAAAAGGAAGTGGATAGAAAAATGGCAATCAACACCAAATGTTTCACATATTGATTGACAAGCACCAGAGATGTGCTAGAGTAAGATAAATTGGCTAACAGAGCCCATCTTGACAGCTCCTGAGATGGGAAAATTGTTCCTGTTAATTTGCTGCTGGGACCTTGTCATTTATGGGGATATATATTTGAGTGCCTTCTAATGGTGTAAACAAACTTTGGATTCCTAAGTAGCGTATTTCAGCTTCAGTTGCTTTAATTTCTCTCTGTCCATGTATTTCTGAGCTGCAGTTGTAAAGTGCTTTAAGATTGAAAAGATGAGAGAAACTGTCATTATTTTAAAGATACAGTTCGTGCTGAAATACAGGATGGTGCATTCAAGCTATTCTGTAGCCTGTTTGATTTTCAGTGGGGTTTTTGCTTTACTAAAGGCATGTAACAGAGCCCATTTGTTGTAGAACAACGTGAAGAGCATGTGTCTTTATTCCTCCATTCTGGCAAGTTTATAATGAAAAGATTTCTTACCTTTTTAACATATCTAGTTTTGTGCTTCCAAATGCCTTTTAATCAGGTGACAGGTTTCTTTAGTACTGCAGAGTGAAGATCCCTTTTCCATACAGTGGTCTTTCATGTCTGCAATTTCTTTTCATTAAAAGGAAATTTCATCTTTTTAATTTCCTGTATTGCTCTCTCAGACTGCCATTAATTATGGCAATACGCAACACTGGTAAAATAATTAATGATCTGATAGCTGTTGTGTTGCAATCTGCCACTCAAAGGTTTTATTTTGGCTAAATCTTTTCACATCAAGGGAAATTTGACATAAACCTTCTCACTTAAGAATAAACATTTTTCAGTTCTCATGTAAGCAAAGTGAGCAGATTCCAATATTCATCTAAGGTGTGGCCCACAACAGTAAATGATATTTTTCTTTCTTCCATAGTTTATATTCTGTTTCTTTATTTGAGCCTTGTTCCCAAACTCTGAACTAGAAATCAACTTTACAAAGCTGGAAATATTTCAGACCTTGTTCAATACTAGGTGAGAGCAATATTTTATCTGCTTATTTGTACGTGGTTTGGTAGGTTGCCCATAATCCTGTGCTGGTACTTTCTGTATTCCCTGTCTTCTTCAGGGAATAGTTAGCTCTACCAGAAGACACCAAACAGATTTTAAAGGCCTAATTAGGCCTAGCTTCTTATTAGTGGTGGTGTTTTACTTCTACTTTGATTTTAAACTGCAGTTTAGATCCAGGCTCTGTGTTTAGACCTGAGTACAGTGGATCACCCTGCACTGAATGAACACAGCAGCCTGGTATTCCAGTCAGGAAAACACTGCTGTTGGGGGACCTTCTCTCTATGCAGAAGCTTTTCAGAACTCCAGAGTGAAATCCTGGCTGGATGAAGGCAAAAATTCAGTTTGCATTGAGTTTCCCAGAGCTGAGATTTCACTGTGGTTTGCAGTTAAATGGTGGGATGGTTGTTCATTCTTGAAGGAGGACACGTTACAGAACCTGGCAACTTCTTGTCAGGGCACACAAATATCTGGTGTAAAGTATCATAACAGTCTAAAACAACCCATTAAATGTTTAAGGAAAAGAGATGTTTACCTGAAGCACAGTAAGACACAGGGATGTTACTGACACACTTCTTGTGTCTTGGAAAATTCCACCAGTGACAAGAAGGACTGAAAAGTCAAACCTTTAGTTTGCTTGTACACCCAGAACTCCTACAAGTCAGTAAGGGTGATGTAAGAAATGCAAGAGTGAATCTTGAGAGAAGAAACCAGATGAAGCAAGAAAAATTTAATTCTCAAGATAACATCGTGTAAATGTAAGTATCAGTATCAAGAGTAATGGAAGGTTAATTCCCGTCATCCTGATGCTTTTCTGACTGCACCTCAGTATCTCCCAGCACGAAAATAAAAACACCTCTAGAGTGTGTCCCAGCAGTGGAACAGCACTAATTCAGAAGTGTGTCCTCCACACATTTAGAAAGCAAATAGAAATACCATATTTAAGCTGTAGGTGAAACTAAGAAAAGTAGACTTTAATAGCCTGAAGCAGAATTAGCCAGAATTTAGCACTGGCACATGATAAGAGCAGATTTTAAGCACAGTATTTAAATGATTTGCCCGTTTACATAACGCGGATCGTGCAAAACCTTGTTTTTATTTCACATTTGTTCACCAGAAATTAGAGCTGCTTTTTTTAGTTGGCTGCAAAGAGTTACCACAAACCCCCACATCATTATCCAACTCCCACCAGTCAGTACTAACTATGTACAACTTTCACAGAGTTCGTTAAATAATTACAGGTTGGAGTTTTCTCATGTTTGTTCAAGATAGTGTTATTTTTCCCACCTATTAGTGGCTCCAGGCATTTGAATCTTTTAAGTGTTGCGATGTTCCTGGAAACAAATGTTTCTCATAGACATAAAGCCAACATCATTCAGGAGGGTACAGTGGAGACGGCAGGAGTGGCTGTTTAGAAGTATTTAGAATTTCAGTAAAATGAGGTGAAGGTAAACAGAAGGTGTTTGGTTAGAGGAAACAAGTTTGTAGCACAGCAGAGTCTGAGCTCCTGGTGTCCCTGGAGGAAAGATCAAATCAAGTACTCCTGGATTTATCTGAGGAGGTAGATTTCATAGGGGGGCTCGTAATTACCTACCCAGGACCTAATTACAACCCCTTCATTAGTAGAATTCCCTGACATGAATGCTTAGCTGGTCAGATTGATAAATAGGGAATTTTCTTTCTTCCCAATTTTGACAAGCTGTACATATTATTAAGTTATTATAAAGGTGAAAATTCATTCACATATGGTTGTGCTTCTTCCAATAAGTTGCTTCTCCATACATTCCTAATCTTAGAATGCTATTCTTGTCCCACAAGGAACAGGCATTGATGAGTTGTTATAATTTAATGTTAGTTATAGTTAGTTCAGTAGAACCTTTTTTGTTTTAGGGAAATTAAGTTAGTGCTGGTTGGTGTGAGTTTGGCTCCCATGGATTTGTCTCTGCTTTTACTGCCTGAATCAGAGGTAGGGTAATATTAGAGAAGACATTTTGACTTTATGAGTGATGGGAAAAAATCATTGAAACAAATTAGTGTTTTCCCACTATGAAGGTATCAAACATATGCCAAGTAATCAGCTTGCTAGTGTAATAGGTTCATGAAGGAAAAGGGTTTTCTAATCTTATTCACTGGTGTTTTTCCCAAGACAGCAACAGCTTTTATAAAATGAGGCTTGTAACTTCTCATTATGGAATCTAATCTGCCCAGAAGACATTGAACAGCTGCAAAACCCTAACATCTCCTAGCTGTAAATTGCTTTTATTATTTATCTTTGTTTAACTAAAAAAGAAAGGGGCATCAGATGATTTAACAAGACAAGAATTAAATGACATTAGCTTTTGACAGCAGCAAATTATTCCTTTACATACTGAATTGGTTTAGATAATTCTAAAGTCATGACTGTCTCCTTATTTTTAATACCCAAATTTCATAAAACTGATACATTTTGTAGATGGATTGCTTAGAAAAATTAATTTAACTTTAACATTGGAAGTCAGAAGTGATTGATTTCCAAGTTAGTCTTGTTCTTCTGCATAGATTTTAGTAATGATAGTATCTTGCATTGGTACAGTGATTTTCATATTCAAAGATTACACATGTGCAGTACTTGAGAAAATACCACATACAGAGGTCAAAGGGTTTAAGGAAGATAACAAAGCTTGAACAAGCTTGTAGACTGGATCTGTAATAAAAAAAAACAGAGACCAAGACTTGCTGATGGTTCTTCATCTGTCCCTTTTCTATTCTCTACAGTTCTCAAACTTGTATTCCTGGGTGTGCAGTAAATGGTTTTACTTCAGAGAACAGGGAACAGAAACATATTAAATATGAATATATTTTAATGTTAGAGGCTTTTTTGGTAACAAACCATTTTAAAATATCTAAAATCATCAGCAAACAGATCTGGGCAGAAGTATCAGCACTGTGCTTTTAGAAAGACCTCATTTTCTCCTTTGACTCTTGTGAAATAGGCTCTGTGAAAACCTCTTTCTTAGCTTGGCTGGTTTTGTGCCTGTTTGCTTTCAGAGATAGGAGCTTCAGAAGCACTGGAAGTACCTTTCTTCAGTGATAACTCCCTGTCATCCAAATCCTGATTTATATCTCTCTCTTTTGCGGTTTTGAAGCGTGTTTGCCTTAGAGAAAAAAAATGCAGCAGGAGTTTAGGCAGCAGAAAGCAATGATCACAGGTTGTTGGATTTCTTTCCCTCTTTTTCCCCGAGTACTTCATTTGGGGTTTTTGTGTTGTGAACTGGAAGTGCAGCCTGCTGAAGGAATGAAGGGTTTCCTGAGGGCTCTGCACGGCTGGCTGAGCATTGCTGCCTGCTGATGGGGTGATGTTGGGTGCTGTGCCTTGTCTCTCTCCTGGGAGCTGGCAGCACAGGATGCTTGGCTCTGGGAGGGAATAACTTTCTCCCCTGAGCCCAGCGTTGCCAGCCTCTGTTGTGGAAGCACAAATGCCAGTTCAGCTCCAAAATCACAGATGCGTCACCCTGACCTACCCTTGTCAATTAAATGTAGTAATTTCACCAAATACAAAATATTTGTATTCCCTAGGCCAGTAGGAGCAGTGTATATTGAATTTATTAAATATAACTCTGCTTGAGAGTGCCCAGGCCATTGGTGAGCCATGCTTTGCATTGATTTTGGAAGGAGAGGTTTTTTTTTTTCCTCTTCCAGAAAGCAGTTCTTGTGGGGAAGAAGAGCAGAGTTTGCTGAATGTGCTGTACCTCAGGAAAGTTTCACCTCCATCAGCTGCCTGCTTACTTTATAGTGCTTTCCACTGCAAAAACATGCATCTTACATTATCTAGTTGTTTCCTGACACATTTAGCAGCATTTCTCACTCTTTAAAGTGCTGACAATGTAGGTGCTTCACTTAGGCTGACTTGCAAACATAGTGAGAATGTGCTGAACACTGGAGGAGGAGAGTGGTGAGGCTGTTACAGGGTCCTACCTCTGGTCCTTGTTCTGATTCTGTCCAGCTTTCCCACTGTTTCCTGATGGAAGGGAGCAAAGGAGGAGGATATCATCCTTCTCTTTCATCACCTCTCGTTAATATTCAGCCAATGCCAGTATTAGATAGACTTCTTTGTTATAATTTTAGTAAACAGGAGCAACACAGCAACTGCAGTTAATGATCCTGTCCATCATTTAAGTCACTGACATAATTTTATGGGATTGCTTCACCCAGGGTCCTATACTTTGTATTGGTGTAACATGAACATCAGCAGCTTCAATCAGTAAATGTCAAAACCTTAATTACCAATTAAGTGTTTTACACGGCGTTTCTGATGCCATCAGTTATGGAGAAGCAACTCATCTGCTTTCACTCTTTACTTCCTTAGCTTCCTGCATTAATACTTTAATGCAACTACATCCTCCAAACAGTTTTTTAAAAAGTTAGCTTAAAGTTTCCCTTCCTTCTGCAATCTAATGTGTCAAGAAGTGAACGGTGAGACATTGATTTGTGTATTTTTTTCTTATCTCAGTCCTTATGACCAGATCTGTAGAACAAAGGGAAGTTATTGACAGTAGTATGTGTGACTAACTGTAACTATTACAGGTCATTTGTGTTTACTGTCTGCATGACTAGTAGGTAGCCTGAGAGCAAATACAAGAAAGTTATATTATAATCCCTTGACTATGAAGATTACCAGCTGTTTAAAGCTGTTGAAACTTGATTTTGCTTATAAAAAGCCCCATAGGAAGATGCTGTCATAAATATGATTTACCAGTGAAGATAGGCTACTCAGGTATGTGAAATTCTCAGTGTGACATGCTGAAAATGCATGGGCTTGAACCATCTACACAGATGTTTCTTACACATGTCTAACCTTGGAAGAGAGATTCTCCTGATGGGAAGTTTGAGAATTCCATTGCAGATACAGTAGGATTTGAGATCTGTTTACCACTTCTGGGATTCAGTTATTTTCTACTGACAGGAGTTACTGGAATGGATAACTTCAGGATGTGGGATGGCAACACACAGGTGTTTTCATCTTCCCCCCAAGCAAATTAATGGCAAAATGGCTATTTAAGGAGTCTGGATTAACCTGATAAAATAATGTACCTTTTTGGATATTATTTATGTCTGTCTAGATGTCTGTGGGTAATCATACTTACATATGTAAAAATGCATATAAATAGATACACACACCTTTTTGAATGCATGTTTATGTGGTGACTGCTCAAAATTCTTAAATTCCAAGGGGTGTTTTTTAGGTTCCCTGCTTCCTGTCATGCCCCACGATGTATTATACAGGCCAGGGTTTCACACACACACACACATGGACTTTATTGATCCCCAAAACTCCATAGGTCCTTTACAGGAGCAGGAAGAACAGAGGGTATGGAAAGTGTATTTCAAATATCCTTCAGTAACTGAAAAGCATCTTGCATCTCTTCTTTGATTGTGTCTCTTAGTTATGTATATTCATGCCAGGAGTGATTGCAGGCAGTCTTTTTTCCTTTTTTATTTTTTTCCTTCTGGTGATGGTTTTGGTCTGTGAGGCCAATAGGAACCAAAGTATCTCTTTTCCAAATGTGTTATTGTGATTAGGATGAACAGAGTCTTAGCTGTCTTACCAATTTCTAGGCTTGAAACAGCCTTCTCTGTCACCCCACGCTGTGTGGCACCATGACCACACGTGGCAGGCTCACATGGGTGAGCTCTGCCTTGTTCAGCCTCTGTCTGGCTGTGAAGTTGTCCTTAACAAGGACATTAAAGGAATTCCTCACACCAGTGGCTGATCTCCATCCTCAGATTTGGAGCATGCTGTCCTGAAAATGGTTGCAGAGCTGTGGCATCATTAGCAGCTCTGAGCGTGGCCTGGTTTCTGAATGTAGGTTCTACAGCAAATTTTAAGCCTTTTGGGACTTCAGGTGTAGCAATAATTGAGGAATGGTTTCATAAAAGTTCCTGGGCTGATGAAGGAATGAGAAACTGATTGAAAAAGAAAAGGGAATAAGAGGATAAATAAGGCCCTTGCAGAATGAGGTGCCCTGTGGCATGGAAGCCCAAATTTGAATGGAGTTACCAAGTTTCTTCCTTCACTCTAAATAGTAAAAGAAGATAAATGACAGGAAAAAGAAGGGGAAGAATAGGGGAGGAGGGGAATTTTTTTTTTCCTTCTAGGATGCTTGATCTTTTTGAAAAATACCTTGCAGATGCTGCATTCAGTACCTTGCAAGTCTTTTCCATGCATGAATATATGCAGTATGAAGACACACATGAACAGATATTGGAAGAAGAACTAATACATTTTCCTATTGAAAATGTAATACATCAGCTTTATATCTGGTTTCCCTTTCTAGCATTTGTATCTGCTTTATCTTTCTTTGAGTGTGTTACACAATTACATTATTGCTGTCACTGGAAGTATCCATTACATAGGATTTATGTCAATGCACAACTAGGTAAAAAAATTATTCACAGAAGCTTTAACATATTAATATATGAAGAGTAGACACAAATTGTAGGAACTTCTATTGACATTGTGATTTAAATGTTGCAAACAGCAGTGTAATAGGATTCTCATGTTACCAGGCATTGCAGTATGTCTCATACACTGTAGGGTATTGCAAATCCCATCGTGAAATGATGGAAACTAAGAACC
>VYXB01008643.1:250381-350710 GCA_013397135.1 Pachyramphus minor | reverse complement strand
GGGGGGGGTGTCACAATACAACTGCTGAGGTATCTGTAGACACTTGAATGCATCTGACAAGGAGCTCAGGTTTTTAAAATCTGTAAAGCTTAGTGTGTTCTTTTAAATGGTTGGTTGACCTTATTTTACCAAGATATTTGTATTAGACAAATTAGACATCATTAGTATGATTTTTTCTCATTATTTCTCACTGAGGAGTATATAGTAACAATGTATCATGCTCTTTAAAGCCTAGCTGATAACGCAAACTTCTCTTTGGTAGTTTCACAACCATTCTCTCAGCTGTGGTACTGCAGATAGTTACCCTTTAGATTAATTTCCTAAGGCAACAAAGATTAATAGTGTCTTTCTGTTCCTCTTCAGTACTTTTTCGACTCAATTCCCACCCAATTTTACAAAAGATTGGGTAAATATTTTAAGATATTCTGAGTGTTTCAGGGACTGAGGGTGGAGAGAGAAGACACTTTATACTAGAGCCCCACAACAGTAGAGGGAATGGCTGTAGTGGGAGTTTAATGTTCAGTAGATGCCAAAAATCAACTTGGATAGAAATATCAGGAATGCCCCAACCACAAGAAAAGTTTTAATCAAATTTAGCAGTTTATTAGGAAATCTAACCACAGGACAGATTGGCATTAGGTTCTGTGGCTCACAGACATCTATGTTTTCCAATTAACAGGTGCTTGTGGACAGATCTTCCTCAGGAACCAACTTTCCACCAAAACAATGCAACATTTTAACAACTTCATACCTTCTGTTTCCTCTAACTACAAACAGAGCTGTAGTAATTAGACATTTTAGCTTTTCTTCAGGGATTTGGGCTATATTATTTCATGATGCTAACAGTGTGATTAGCTTTCCTGACAAAAGAATTGTTGGATTTTTTCTTTCATTTCTCAATATGCTCTGCAAAAATGTACCTAAATTGCTCTAAAATACTATATGCAGTCTACACAGAAGGAGAAAATCTTTTCCTTCAGCTCATACCCTCACATGTCCAACAGTTTTATAACACAGTAATGTGTTTTCATGTGACACATAGAGTAAATGCAGATTTAGAATTTATAAAGCTTCTTCTTTCCACTTCACAGTGTTGAAGCAGAGCCAGAATATGTGAAAATTAAATGCATACAGTGGGCACAAGTGTCACATTCCTGCCAGAGGTGTGTCAAACCTCAGCCTCTCTGCTTCTTTCCAACATAGGGCAAAGCAATAATCAGAAGCTGGTTTTGTTCAATCACTTCCCATGAATGTTTAGGATACTCACAGTAGTATTTCATAAGAATACTATATTCATGAATAACAACAAGAGTTATTCCTATCATCAGTATTAGAACTATTGCCTCACAAATGCAAGCCCACAATGAAAATACTCAGTGCATGTGGAATTCTCTCTGGCAAAAAAGATGGTAGATGGGAGTTACTATGGAGTAGCTTAAATCCCTTTCTGTCATATCATAACTTGGTCATTCAGTCTTATCAATCAGTGCTAAAAATATAATGATAAATAATCATAATAGTCACTTGCCTATCACCAGGTATTTACTTTATTTCAGACTTTTTGAAGGGAAGAAGGTAGTTTGTGCTATTTGCTGGTACCATACAGTGCAAATTGCTGGTTTTCAGTATCTCTGGGTGCCTTTGCTTGATTGCTGCAACCCAGATATTATTTATATGTGATGGCTGGAATTTTTCAAATTCTTGCTCTTCTTTTTTTCCCCTTCCTTTTGAGTTTCATGTGTGACTCTAGCAGTTTACCTAATTGCATAAACCTCAGTGTAATTCATGTAAAGTGAGGGGTTCTTGATTCAAAAAATGAAGATGTAGCTGGTGAGAAAGCCAGTGTGTGTTTGCTCTGCTGCTGTTCCTTTAAGAATGATGGAAGGAAGGACACACCACTTTATGTAGTTTTGCTGTGTTTTAACATTTGTAGCAGATCTCTGCCTTACAGACTTTGGCAGTATCGCAGAGGTCGTATTTTCTTAGGTATAAATTATTCATGTTCAATTTCTTCAATGCACTAGATAAACTTGCAGAGATCAGAATGCATGTTTCTCTTCTTTCCCTCATCCCTATAACTGGTCATATTCTAACAGGCAATGCAAAACCAAAAAACCCAAACCTGTTTTCCTCTGTGTGCATTTGATGGAATGGATTGGTGTCAAGTTATGGGAAGTTCACAAAAGCAAAGAATACATAAATATGAACATTGCTGTTGACTTGATGCCATTAGTTTAGTTGACCAAAACAATATTGTTAGAGTGGGCTGAAGGTGTATTTTACCCACCAAGGATTGGGCTGCAGGGTTGGAATTAACCTGTCTGGTGAGGTGGGCAGGAAATTCTTCCGCTGTTGACTGGGCAGAAAAGCAACAGGAGTGAAAGAACAGCAAACCTTTTGAGTTGCCAATCCACATTCCAGCTTAGTCCATCTCTATAGTGGAGTTATTGCCTTTCAGTCCTGCTGCCCCTGTCACATCTGCCAGTGGGTTTTGGGAAGATCTACAACATCACGGGAAGAACCTTAGCACTTCTATGGTCCTTGTTACATGCCTCTGAGAGATTCCTCTGCTGCAGCAATTTTGCTGGTTGGAAAGAAAAAAAAATAAAATCAGCTCACCTCCATTATTATAAGAGATTTAGAGATGTGATGTAATTTCAGGAACTATAGTTCCTTTTCTCAAAAAAAAAAAAAAATCCCTAATACTGTGAATTTTTTTCTGGTAAAATATGTAACTGCTGCACTTGCATTTTGCAGGATGTGAGAGTGCAGTGAGGGGGCCTTTCAGTGTCTGGTAGCTGAGTGTGGCAGTGCCCATGTGGAGCAGGATGGGACCCTTCTGTCCAGGGGTGGGCAGGGGCATTAACCAGCATCTGTTCACCTGAGGAGCTACAAGCCAGTGCTGCAGGGGGAATTTTTGGAATGAGTTCACAACATAGCTGCTCACAGTGCCTTGAACGTGATAAAAAGGGACAAGGTGGTAGCAGGGGAGAGACTGAGGGGCTCTGCACAGCAGTGATGGGATGTAAGGATGGGCAGTTACAGTGCAATTACTTGGCTGTTGGTTTTTTTTCATTACATTCATTGCTGATCTTTGATCCCTCTGTCCTCTTTCCCAGGTCGTCCCATTCCACCTACATCCTCGTCCAGCCTTCTCCCATCTGCTCAGCTGCCCAGTTCTCATAATCCTCCACCAGTTAGCTGCCAGATGCCATTGCTAGACAGCAACACGTCCCATCAAATCATGGACACCAATCCTGACGAGGAGTTCTCTCCTAATTCATATCTGCTGAGAGCGTGTTCAGGCCCACAGCAGGCTTCCAGCAGTGGTAAGAGAATTGCAAACATATGGAGTTTGTTTGTGACATGTTTTGTGCCAGTTTTATGCATTTTTTTTTTGTTGTTTTAAATTTTGCAAATGTGTTCTTGCATCAGCACAAAATCGAGAGCATCTGTGGAAATGGGGCAACAAAATCTCACTGGTTTATTTCGTGGAAGCTTTTCTGGAAACAGAATACGTCATATATGGTTTTCCTTAATTTTACTGTAGAGAGATTTTTATTTTGAGGTATGTTATAAGCAGTGTAAAAATATTATTGAATTCTTGACGTCAGAGGGATTTATTTTTCAAAGTAGGTTTCATGCTCCCTGATGTATCCTGTGGGAGAGAGATGTACACACAATGGTTCTTTTTTCTGCATGGACTAATCTAATATCTCATTTGGTGATGAGGTTCTGTATCTAAAAATGCATGTTGCTTCTGCCAGTCTGTGTCTGTTCTTGTTTCCGAATCTGTCTGGTTCTATGCTTACAATGTCACATTTAACTAAGATCTGCTATTTTTCAGCAAATTAATTCTTGTCTTTCAGGACACTGTTTTAAAACATTTGCAGCTCTATCAATCATGGAATCTGTAGTGCTGAGGGTTTTCTTGGTTTTTCTTTCTTTACTTTTTTTTTTAATATATAAATTTTTAAAAAAATTTCTGTTAGCAGGCAGTGACTTTTTGTTTTGACAGCCAAAAATTGAGGAATGAAGATACAACCCCTTTTTAGAAATAAAGGCAAAACAAAGGAAGGCTATTATAGCACCTTATATTTTCTTTTTTTTTTTTCCTAACATAGATATATGTTGTGCAGTTCCTGTGTATTTAACTAAGTTTATATCCTATATGCAGTTTCTGATCTGCCTAAGGGGTCTCTTTCCTGTAACAGCACAGCTCTGAACAGTGCTGGAGATACTTGTGGTGTGGCCTTTGTGGGTGCTCACAGCACAGCCTTGGAACAGGGTTGTGTCATGGGAGGATGAGACAGTGGAAAGAGAAGATTCAGAGGGGATATAAGGTAGAACTTCTTCCCTAAGCATTGGATTAGAACAGGTGGCCCTGGGAGCGTCTGCAATCTCTGTCCTGGGAGGTTTTCAAGAACAGGTTGGCTAAAATCCTGAGCTTGCTCTGACCTCAGAGCTGCCCTTACTTGGCAGGAGACTGGACCAGGGACCTCCTGGGGTTCCTTCCATCCTGAATTATCCCTTAACCCCATTGAGATATGTTAAGGTATAATTGCACAAAGAAATAATAATTCAGAGATTGAGTGTGCTTCTTTGCTACTTGAATGATGAGAATGGTGAAAATGATGCCCATTTTGAGGGGTTTTTCAGAAGTTTGGGGGGATCTGGGGAGCTGCAGACCTCAAAATCTGTAGTGGGCAACTCAGTAGAAACTATGGAAATGGGGAGTGGAGAAGTGGGTATGATTTATCTCTGAATCAGTGTAGTTTTATGCCTGAGAAACATTCAAGAGTCCTTTACAGGGGTCAGTCATTTCTGAATAAGGGGGATCCAGGTGATTGAAGGGTTTCTGTGTTTTCAAAAGGGTCTCAGAAGAACCTGTCACTGTACATTTTTAAGGAAACTAAAGTAATGCAGGGGTAAGAGGGGAGGTTCCTGCATGGTAAGTAGTTATTTGAAAGACAGTGAGCAGAAGTTGTAGCTCCGCAGTGAATTTTCATGGGACATAAAAATACTTGGAGAAGATGGTGAGCTGTGGGGTAAGAAAGGGATGGCAGGGTGCTAGGAATGAGGAATCACAAGAGCACCTGTGAGACCAAGTAACAGGGCAATAAAATGACAGAGGAAATTAAGGCAGAGAAATGTAATGTGTTATTCATGGAAAAAGCAGCTCTGGTTCACAGGTTGGTAATGGACCATTACCTGTCTGCAGTGAGGAATTTAGGGTGTGTTTGCTTCATCTCAGAGCTGGGAATGGTGGGTGAATATTGAAGACAGCTGAAGAAAGGAATAAAGAACAAAAAAAGGAACATTGTCTAAAGGATGGGGTGGATCAAACATTTTATGAGGGTTTTAAGGGGAATGGGAAAAGTAAATGGGAGAGGGATGAAATAAGTAGAAGAAAATCAAGGTCAGGGAATGTGAACTAAAAAAGAGACTTGGAGGATACTCAAGCAGTTGGTACTTGGTATTTGCAGCCCCTTCTGGGACCAGGAGGGCTTTTCTCAGGAAGCCAAATGAAGGAAGTTGCGGTAAAACAACACCTGAAAATTTGATGGAAGAGCTCTTTATGTTTCATTTTAAATAATAATCGCTGTTTCTTTATATCCTTAAAAGCTTTGTTTTGACAGTTGTTACTGTGGGCTGACCCAAAGAGCCTTTTTGGCATACTCTGAGCTTTGACTTGTTCATTCTACATTTTAGCATTTTTCTCCCACATAGCCCATTTACTTCTTTAATAAACAGTAGTATAATATATAATGACTTTAAATTTTCAGGGTATAAGAAACAGGTGTCTGGTTTAGTTTTTTTAAAATTTTTTAAGTTTTTGACCATAGACACATGCATCACTATTGAGTGTTCTATAGCATGAGCTCTTCTGGACTTAATGCATCCTCTGGAAATTAATAGGCATTTTCTAGTGTTTATTTTGGTTTGGTTTTTTGTTGTGTTGGCTTTTTGTTTGGTTGGGTTTTTTTTTTCTGTAATTCTTACAATGTTTCCTTTACAAAGAGTAAAGGAAGGATAGAATTTATAAGAAAATACCACAGATAATGATATTTACATTTACCATTTTTTGTGTCTCATCATTATCTTTGAAAGATTTTCAGAGCAGCTTTTACTATCTACATGATAGGGAAAGGTAGATCATGATCTGCCTGTAGGTTTTGGAGGGGTTTTTTTCCCTTCTTTTATTTTTTTTTCAATATCTATGTTAGTTCCTATGGAAACTTAGCAACATAGATGCAGACATCTGGCAGATGGTAAATAAATGTAAATATTTTGTTTGTATTTGGGGTTGGGTTAAAAAAGATTTATAGATACGTAGACTTAAGGCTTAGATCGCAGATAATCTTTGAATCATTAATAAATATTTGCTGGTGTTTTCTAGGTTCTTCTTTAAACATTTCTATGAGAGTTTTCAAAGTACATGCTGAATATGAAATATTTGCTGAGGTCTTGCACTAATTACTTTGTAGAAGAGTCCTCTTGGTTGTCTGATTGTATACTTCTGCTTGCCTCAACCTCTGCAATTACAGGTTAGCTCCTCAACAGGTTTAAGATGAATCTTTTTGGATATGAGGTGATGCTCATCCACATGTGCTGCCCTGTGCCCTTCACAAGAACCATTCTTAATATATATGGAAAAATCGTTTGCCCCAAAAAATTACCTAATCAAATCTTCTATCAAATGAGCAATCTATTGTTGATGTTATGAAGGCCTTTAATCTACAATAAATCTTTGTTAGAACTCATCAGAGCTCCCAGTTTGAGAGAAATGTGATTATAGCACTGTTAAAATGACATTACATCATCGGGGTGATTGGTTTATCATTTGGAGAAGCGGCATCAATCATAACCAGCATAACCACACAGTAAATGAATTCAACCTTTCTGCTGCAGAACAATGACACAATAATTGCTCAAAATCAGACTTAAAATGAAATCAGAAAATGCACTTTCTTTAAATATGATGTTAACCTAATGGAATATATTATTAAAAATCATGTTTGAGGAAGTTCTGTGTAATTAAAAATATGTGAAAATGTATTCCTTTTTTTCTCTCATTAGAACCTGATTTCAGTTGCAGAGTCATTTTCTATGCAACAAGATATTATGCTGTTTTTAATTGAACTCCCATCACTTACATTGCTTGTATTTCTTAATATAATATGCAGCACAATTATATGTGATGAAGGACAAGAGGTTTTTGAAATCTGGTGCACCTGCTGATAGTATTTTGAAAAACACAAATATTATAGAAGGAAATGAGACCTTTTATCCTTGAAAAGTTAGTGGATTTTTTTCTTTTTCCCTTTTAAAGGAAGGTCAGTTCCTGTCACACCATTTTCTGTGATGGTTTCTTACAGCTAAAGTAGGGTTTGTTGTCTGCACTTTTGCTTTTATTACATAGGAGTTATTGCTGCTAAACCAAACTTTGGACTCTCAACACAAAACCTATTCATTTGTTTTCCAGCTTGGGTAAAACATGTAGATTAACCTATTCACACTGTAGGTTTTCATATAGTGGATCTGTAATCGGACACATTCATCAGCTTCAACCATTCTTAATGATGAGAAAGTAAAAGTAGAAGCAGAATGATTTTTGGAGTGTTTGGATTTTGGAAAAATCACCCTAAACTGTGGTTTAGATGTTGCCATGATTCCCAAGAACTCGAAGTTTAACTAGAAGGGGGACTGTGCCCAGTTTTTCAGTGTTAACGTGTCTTTTTGGCTCAGAGACAATGATACAAAGAATTTGGCTCAATGGAACAGCATTGACTCATGGAGTAGTTTGGACACTGCTTAGAAGACAGTTTGCTTTGATTTTTTTCTCAAGCAATTGTTGGCAGCAAGGAGAGAGAAACAGAGAAGCAGGTTGGCTTGAATGAGATAATTGTTGTTCTTTAATGTTGTCTGAGAGTTAGATTTGAACTAAAGAATATGACTCCTTATGCTTATTGACCCTATTATGTGGTAAAATTATGTAAAATATCAACATTCATTATATTCAGTATAAATATCTCAAAGGATCTCCTGTGTTCAACCTATATAATTTCATTATTATTAATGTGCAATTACCACCTCTGTGCAGTTTAATCCAGTTTGTTAAAATCTTCTTTTCTGAAAGAAGGAAGGACTTTCATTAGTGCACTGTAACTGGAGGTCTTACTTGAGATCCTCTGCTGGGAGTGCTTGGAAGTGTTTGTTTTACAGCCCTCTACAGTCTGGCATTAAATAAAGAAGTAGTTCCAGTTTCTAGTCTGTAATGCAAACCCATACAGCAGATACTCATCTTTAAGAAATAAATGAACCCTACAGAAAAATAATTACATCTCCTTCAGGTGATTAAGTATCACCCCCTACTCAATGGAGACCATTAGTTTTCAGGACAGAAAATAAAGTAGCAGCAACAAAAATCTAGACTTCATAGCTCTTTTTTGTTGTTGTAATTTGGTTTTGGTTTTTTTAATCCTCATGAAGGATTGACTTTAGCTTACTTAAGAGACTAAATAAGAGTTTGAATATCTTAGTAGGTGGCACTTTGATCTTTTTTGCCAGAAAGACAAAGGTTTAAAGTGTAGATAAGAAACCTTGGAGTGCACAGCTGTCCCAGGGTGATACCCAGCTGCTGGAGGAACTGTTCTGTGATTAACCAGGCTCAATACAGGGCATGAAACACTCTGACAGGGACCTTAATTTCATCAGCAAAGGGAAATACAAAGGGCTGTGCCTGGGGAGG
This sequence comes from Pachyramphus minor, assembly GCA_013397135.1. Lineage (NCBI taxonomy): Eukaryota > Metazoa > Chordata > Aves > Passeriformes > Tyrannidae > Pachyramphus > Pachyramphus minor. The sequence goes on along the minus strand of VYXB01008643.1, from coordinate 341,958 downwards.
AACAACCCCTGTACCAATACCTGGTTGTGACTGACCAGCAGCTCTGCATGGGGGGTCCTGGGGAGCAGGAGCCAGCAGTGTGCTCTGGGGCCAAGCACTGACACTGGTGTGATCCTTCTCTGCTCTGGGAGGCCCTTTTGGAGTGCTGGGCCCAGTTTTGGGCTCCCCAGGACAAGAGGGGCATGAGCTCCCTGGAGCATGTCCAGGACAGACCGCTGAGGTGCTCAAGGGATTGGAGCACCTGAGACATCATGAGAGACTGAGAGCTGGGACTGTCCAGCCTGGAGAAGAAAAGCCTCAGGGGGATCTTATCACAGTGGGGAAGAGTAGCAACAAGGGAGACAAGGAATTAAAATCTTCCTTCATTTCTCAGTGTGACAAGTGGGGCTGTGAAAAGGGCTGTTGTTTTACTTTGGTGCTTGTTGTTGGTTGTTGTGTTTGTTTACTTTTAGTTTTGTTTAGTTTGGTCTCTGTGCGTCACTTCTGAGATCAGGTAGGGAGGAACAGCAATCAGAAAGAAAATTTTGGCCTCCTCCACTGTCACTTTTTTGTGCTAACTGCTGTATAAGTGTAATATTTCAGCAGCATCTTTCTGGAAAGTCTTTCAGAATATTTTACTGCAGAATTTGTTAACTGTTGCTGATCTAAGCATAACTTAAAACCAGTCCAAGTTCCAGGTTTGTTGTGGGTTTTTTTAAATTATTTCATATACTTTCCTAAATCTGCCTCTAAAAGGCAGCCCTGCATTACAGCCATGTATAAAATTCTGTTTAGGAATTCCCATTGAATATACTCACAAGGAAGTGCCATAAGGAACTTTCTTCTGATGACATTTTACAGCAATGTAAAAAAGGGTTGTAAATTGAGCATTTTAATTTCTACTTCCAAAATAAGAGTAAATTATGTAGGAATGTTTCTGGGTCAATTGTTGTTACCATTATTGAGCATTTCAGTGCTGTGAGCTTTTTTTCTACCTTGGCACCCATGGCTGTTGGGTACTGCCCCGGAAGGAGCAGAAAGCAACACTAATTTGGAGATTCTATCTTTAATGCTTAATGCAGCTCAAGAGCATAATCCACCCTATATTTCTGAGACTTCTCTTCAGCAGATGAGAATCCAATAAAGATACAGAAACTAAAACTTGTTGGTTCCTGGTGTTTATGCTATCAAGCCTGGCCAAGCTTTGAGGTTTTAAGCAATAGTGTCTCTTCCACATATTGTTTAAACAGTGCAAGTATGTAGAAGCAAGGTCTTTTAAAAGATTTTTTTTTTCTTTCCAAATTTGTTTCTAACACCTAAATTCTCTAAATCCTTAATGACCAGTCACACTGTCATTCTGTTGCATCTCTTGAGCTTTAAAAGAAATTTCAGAGCTTTGAACTGGAGTTGGAAACAGAGGGAACAGCATGAACTGTGTTTTGCCATTGAAACCGAAGGGTGTACTTTTTCTTAAGTATCAGCTCCATGTTGCTGCAACCATTACTGATATTATTGCTGCTGCTAATCTGTGTACCCTGTGGATGATGCCAGCAGATGTCTGAATTTCAGCCAGAAGACGTGATTCCAGATATTAAGATATTGCAGAAACCATTATATTTATTAATTTATGAATTCATAATCGTAGCAAACAAATCTCAAACAGAAGGTTGTGTGGTAATAAAAATGATAATGCATTACAAAAAGCTATAGAATGGAGAACAGACTTTAATTCTGTTGTTTATGTATTTGTCTTTTTCTTAAGCTCATCATGCTCTTGAGACCTGGGAAGGTTTTTCTGAGCTGCTTTTACATCATTTTAGTTTAAAGCTTGTGAATGTGTTGAACTGGAAGCCTCTGTAGCAATAAAAGTCCCACAGCAATGCAGCTGCAGCACTAACTTTCCAAGGTTCCATTTCTCCAGTATGTTACTCTGTTTCCTCATCTCTGCCATGAAGGTTGGGACACAACTTGGTGACTGTGGCCAGTCAGGCCTTGTTTTTTCTCATTACCGATGCTTATTCTGTCTCCTGGCAGCTGCTTAAAGGTCACCAATAAGAGTGAAACTCCTGAAAACTTTTGAAGTTTTCAAAACTTAAAGACTAGATGTTGTTGCTCTGTGTCACTGCACCAAGAAAATGGGTGCCTAGACTTGGTACCACACTTGAAAACTGGAAGGCACTGAGGATCTTACGATTATAAGCAGAAAAACTCAGTGTGTTTTTTTTCTTGCATATGCTGAGTTCAGATGTTTGTGTGCTTTTCCTCTGTGTGTAGAAAACTGTTCTTGCTAATGCTCTCTGCTGTAAGTCTTGCTGTGTGGAAAGAATTTTCCAGGCTTTGTGATAATTTTGTCTTTTGATACAGAGTTCTTAATCTTCTGAACTGCGTCTCCTTTTCACTGGCAATGGCGTCGTCCTAACAAGTTCCATAGTGGAGAGTGCTGCTGTTTATATGGAAAGGCAACATTTAGAAAACATTTCATGCTTTTAGCTGTTACCAACACAATTTGGTAGCTGATTGAAAGTGAGGAGTTGAGCATATGCAAGCTGTTTGCGCTTCAGGGCCTACAAAGTAGAGAACCTAAATTTTAGGGTAAAATTTTTTAAAGAATTTTGTGCAATATTTGTGCACAGAAGGTTCTGTGGGTGGCTTGGTTGACTGGTTTTGTAATAACACAAACTTATTAACTTCACTCTTTCTCCCTATAAATCCAAATAAGTGCCATTACAAACACTTGAAGGCAAGGAGACACTTTTCATCTGAGTCAATAACTTGTCTTATGGATTCCCTGATTTTCATAAGCTTTATTTAAGTGATAAATTGTGCAGTTATCTAGTGCTTAATTATTACTCCTAGTTATAAAATTACATTAATAGATTTACAGTTTTATTTACCTGTTTCTAATATGCTTATAAATATTAGCATTTTATCAGGCAAGCCCATAAATATGTCACCTATTTATCACATTAACATCTCTAGAAACTGAGTTTGTCTTCATATAAAGCAAGATGAAATCAATAGAAATTAGGACTTTTTTTTTCCTTTAGAAGATATCCAGTCTTCTTCTAAAAACTATAGGAGGTGGAGACCTCACCACATCACTGTAAAAACTGCTCAGTGATTATTAATTATTCTCACTGTTATTTTTTCCCCCCAATATTCATGCTTGACTCTTTACCTGACAGTTCTTCCATGCATGTCTTCTACATCCCTTCATAAACAGAAAGAGATCTGGACTCTGTCACTTCACTCTGAATATTTTTCCCTTTCTGTTTACCTACTACATGCCCTCTGGGAGCAGGTACTTTAAAAAGGATTTGCACATACAGCTTTATTGATGAAACCCTTCACTGAAAACAGGGCTTATCCAAGCAAAATATGCTTTTCTGTTACTCCCTACCCAGTTCCTCAAATGGATTAAGCCATATTGTAAAGAGGACTCCTTTGCCTGCATCACTGCATCTTCTGCTGCCTTTTGCTGGTGAATGCTTTTGTAGACCAGGCTCTTGTCTTTATAAAGTCTCAACTTGAGCAACCTCGTGCTGCCACTGCTACAGTAGGAATTTAATAAAAGCCTGTGGTTCCTCCACTAAACAGCTCCTTTATTTGATGCAGGATTACACATATTCCCTGGGGAAGGGAGCAGGATGGAGGTGCACAAGCACAGGGTTGATGTTGGGAGACTGAGCACATGGGCTGCATTCAGGGCTGAGCATGGAGTTTCTTTGGGTCTCTCTGTGGTGAAGCTCTTTGTTTGCACCATGTCTGCCCTGATATGGCCAGTGCACTCTGAGGGGTCAGGAACTGAAGTGCAAGTCCTGAAATGACCAGTTCCTGTGTTCTTTGTAATTCCCACGATGTCTGTACTAAAACTAAAGATGAGGGGTTATTTCTTTTTCTCATGGAAGCTAATCAACCAAACAAACAGTATTGCCTCTTTTATTATATTACAGTGATGTCTAATTTATTTTTCTGCCAGATTCTTACACAGAAAAGCTTGGGACTTTGAATGTTTGTAAAAGTTAATTACTGGCCTGAGTAAATGCTTACTTTTTCAGATAATTTGATATCAAAACATAGAGGGAATCCTGCTCCATGTTGTCAGCTCCCCAAACAATTCCACAGCTCAGTCTGTGACATCCACACGTGAATGAAATTTTGTCTCTTGCTCTGTTTTGTTTGGAATTCTGTGTTTTCCTTCAGTCTGCAGCAATGCTGCACTTGCTCCCAGTTCCCAAGGTTGCTTTTATTGCAGTGACCTTTTCCATCCACCCAGGATGCTATTTGTCATTCCACTCTCCTTCGATCCCTGCCTCGCCCCACCAAGGTATTGCCTCACATGTACAATAGTTCCTTTCTGTTTAATGCTTTTTTGCTGGGCTGGAACAGTGTGATTTTCAGTAAGTGAGCTTTTATCTCCTTTTATTCAGGTCAGATCTAATGATTTGTGAAATAAAGAAATAAATAGATAAATACAAGCAGAACCATAACAGCATCTTTTATGATTGTAGTGGTAACTGATACTTCCCTTGCATATTTTCAATCTGGAAAAAAAGAAAAAAAGTAAATCAAAAGGAAGGAAAATTGGCAATTTGATATGGAATTTGTATTGTTTTGAGAAGACTCCTTGTCCCTTATGCTGTGCTACTTTAGGAGCAATAACTAGAACACTAGAAAAGTAATAACTTTTTATAAATTATTACAAATTAATGTGTGGGTGTAGAAACCTGTATATACCAGACCCCTAAAATTTAGGAGCCCTTTATCAGATCTTTGAAAGATAGAGCTTTCAAAACCTGCCAAAGAGGGACTGGCTTGCTGTGAACTACCACGTCCCAAAAATTCCATTCATAATAACAGAACGTTCTGTATTATCTCATAACTCCCTAAGAAAAAACATTTACAACCTTTTTATTTTGAAAGGCCCTTCCTTCTTGGTCTTCAGTCTTCAGACTGGAGGACAGTTGTTAGTATGGAATGAAATGGGAAGTCCCAACTGCAAATCCACATGATTTGGGAAGAGCTCAGAACTCTGGACTTTATTACTGCATACTGAATTAATTAAATCTGTACTGTATATGCCATGGTAATTATTTTGGGGTTTGCAAATAACTTATTCTACTGGAATCAGGAGGAATTTTGTACACTTAACAGCAGACTAAGTCCTCAGTTATGTAATGAGGTGTGAAACGTTCTGCCTAACAAAACACAGTGTTGGAGCTTGTTTGTTAATACTTGTTCCCACAAACAGGTGGATAATTGTTTTACTTGGCACAAATCTGTCAATTATAGGGATTAGCAAACACAAAAAGGTGTAAAATCTTTGTTAGTTTGTGAGCTTTGGGTTTCTGAAAACATAATTTACGAAAGTGGAGAGAAGGGAGTTTGGGGAGTTTGAGCTCATGTAGGAGTTGATGGCTTGGAGTTATTCTATCAAGTGCTGGGACTGGGCATATAAATCNGGGAGTTTGGGGAGTTTGAGCTCAAGTAGGAGTTGATGTCCCAGTGCTGGGACTGGGTATATAAATTCTTAGTGACCCTGCCATGCAGGTTTCATCATCTACTGGCACCTTCACTTCCAGTGTAGCTGAAAAACTTGCTTCAAAACCAAAGGGGAGTAACATGCAGGCCAAAGAAATAAAAAGGTAAAACTTAGGAGGGATGAAACAAGAAACCTGGGCTTTTTCAATTAGCATATTTGGTTAGGAAGAGAAGTATGAAGCACTTTAATGTAAAGGAAAATGTGGGTTGGGTTCTTTCCCCACTTCAAATTTCAGACTTTTTGTTTAACTTTTCAGTGCAGGTTTAAAAAACAAAAAGTAAAACCAGACTGAAATCCTCAAAATGAGAGGTGAAAAAAATTTGCTTAAAAATCTTCTAAATGAAATGGTTCAGCATTTCAAAAATCATTATAATTTATGCATTTTCCAAATCTTTTGTCCCTTGCTCCTTTAGCTTTTCTAGCTAAAAATGTAGAAAAAATTCAATTAGATAATCATGAATAGTTTGTCTCCTTGTTGTCTGAGGCAGGCACTTGGCAGAAACCAGGTAAAGAATAGTTACTAATTGGAAAATCCAGAACTTAGTAGACATGGCAAGGCCACTCAGTTATACTTGTGAGTGCTCTATGCAGCTGGAGAAGATGGTGCAGAGAAAAACAGGAGAAATTTCTGAGACTGATATAAAAATATGAGGCTGGGGAGACTGATGTGTGTAAACACACTGAGAAGTGGTGGTTCTGGTGCTGCAGAAAGAGTGGTGAGGGACTGTACTTACAAAACTAATCTAAGGAAAAGACTCAAGAGTCTGGCTAGAAACCAACCTCCCAAAAGTGCTCTGTCAGCAGCTCAAGCCCAGTCCCTCTCTCACAGGTAGCACAGCTGTTCTTCCGAATGATTTACAGAAAAAAAGGTATATAATACAAATCACTTGCAATCATCATCCAGAAGTACATAAATGGCCACAAAACATATTTCTTCCCTTGCTTTCCAACTACAGGCCAGTTCTAAATATTTTTCTTTTTCCTTCTTTTTTTTTATTGTTGACAGCTGGAAGGATTCCACATTCTTAATTCTTAAACTCCTCTGAGATCATGCCAGAAACACAAATGCATGAGGGAGTCTTGTTTGATTTTCTTTTTTTGGAACAATTTCCATTAATATCCTGTTGCCACAAAGCAACTGGTGCTGGTTTACAGCTCTTTTTCATGGCAGTTTTATTGTGGGGAGCTGCAGCAATTGCTTGTTGGGACCAGGAACCCCAACAGCTCAGCTGACTTCTGGTAAAACTCATCTGTCAAGTTTGGTTCAGCTGATGCCAATTTCTTCATTTCTAACCTTTAAATTTCCTTGAGGAAACTAGTCCTGGCTGTTCCTGCTGGATCAACAGCCTCTGCATTCTTCATACCAAAATATAGGTTGGTTTATAGAATAGTATTTCCTTTATAGGATAGACAGATACAATTCAAATTTCAAAACTCCCAAAGGAGCTGCAGGCAAAAATTCAGAGTCTGGACAGCTGGTTTGATGTTTGTTGTCTAGATGTTGGGTTTGTTTGGTTTGGAGAGGAGGGTAGGATACATGTTGTTTTAGGTTGGGAGTTTTTGTTTGTTTCTTTAAGTAGATGTTTGATTATATACATTAAATACTTTGTCTTCTGTCTGGGAATCTAAATTTTTGAAGTGTTTTTTAATAACAAATCTGTTAGGTTCATTTGATTAACAAAACAAGTATGTTGCTGTTGACTCTTTTCAGGAATTAATGCTCTATCATTCTGTCTTAAATTAACAGGATCTAGGGGATTATCACTATCAGGTTTCAATTCGTGCAAAAATTTTGCAGTTTAATTATTTTTAATTCTCAGAAAATGCTCTCAGGTGCTTTTATGAGAAATCATCTAAACAGTTTGAGAGAACTGTAGCAAAATTATAAAATTTCAGATTGAGGTTTCAGTGTGGTGTTGTCAAAGAACAGGAACATAAAATAATAAATAAAATAAATACAGAGAACATAAAAAGGAGAACTTCCCCCTCTAGTTTTTCTAACTCTGCCATGTGTTTTCTAAAACTTTCTGTATCTCCCTCCATTAGTCTTCAGTCTGAGTAAATGTTAGACTTCTGTTCCTTTCTTCAGATGCAAGTTTTTATTTCCTCACTGTAAAGCAAACGCAGAGCAGATGTCCTACATGGAAGCATTTCATCCTATCTACAACCAGAGCAGTGGCTCTCCAGTGTTCCTAGAGAAACTTCCAGGTTCTATATGAAGTTCTGTACATCTTTTCATAAGATTTGATGCCTTCTCCACCTTTGATTTGCATTTGAAGTCAGTTGAAGATATGAGACGTTTTTAATTTAACAGTATAATAACAATGTCACTAAATATTCCCATGAGCAGAACTCCCAACAGTGGAGGATGTTTAGAGTAAATTGCTCCAACAGGGAAGGACCTGTGGCTCAGCTCTGCCAGGCTCCATGAAATTAAAGGGAACGGATTTTCTTACAGCTCTCCCAGCTGCTTTTTATTAATCCATGTTATTAGATGACTGTTACAGGCTCTCTAATGATTTCTTGGTTGTACCCTATTCATCAAAATTCACATAATGAAACCGCTCGCCTGCTCTTATTTATTCTTAAATCTTGTTTGAGCCAGTAACTCGGTGTCTGGTGCTACTTTTAGCACTTTTTCACATGCTGATCTCTATTTCCCAATTACAAAATGTAAACCAAAAAAACCATGGGCTCCATCAGTGAACTCTCATTGCTAAGCAACTTGACCTAAGGATGTTAAACCCACTTATACTTACAGGTGATGCACATCAGAATATGGATAGTTTTCATGTTGTCTTGATGTAAACCTTAAGATTTTTTTGATGGAAATTTTTATGTCAGAGTTTTTTAGCTGAAAGTCTTAAAAGCTTATTACAGGATTTGAAAAAGAATAGGTAATCAAGCTTGAAATAGTAGATTTATTTCCTGGTCCACTGCAAACATTATGTATTAGTCAAGACTTAGAGACAGTGTTATGAAGTTTTTGAATTTAGAAACAAACATCAGGTTCTGCGCTTCCATTTATCTCTGTCAAATCCTTTTCATGAGACATTTGAGATTCAATGCTGGTAAATGTTAAATCACCAGGAAAAAAACCAAAAAACTAGAGCTTTCTCAAAGATGAGACAAAATAAAAGATATAAGGCTGTTGCTTTTAATTACAGTAAAGTTTTTTTGAGTACTGAAAGAGCTCCAAAAAAGCCATGGAAATACTTAAATATTGGTGGCTCAGAGGAACATATAGTTCTGCTGTGTCATTATAGGGAATTGTTATGCATCACACAGGCATTACTGAGGTAATCAATTCATCAGAAATTTGCATAGAATTAAAACTGCATAAGTAAAGATTTCCGGAAATAAAATTGTGTAGCTACTTATAAACACAACACTCATGATGGAAAAAACCCACAACTCTGTGTAATGAAGCAAATTAAAATAGCAGTGGGTTTCTACTTGAACTTGGAACGTCCAAGTTACTTCTAAAAAAGTAATGGAAGTTCACAGGTCAAATTTACTGGCACATTTTGAGTGGACATGGTTATGCTCAAATATTACATTACCCAGGGTGTCACAGGATGAAGCGTTGTATCCTCTGGAGATCTAAGGGAATATTGTGACAACTGTCAGTAAAGCAAATATTATTGTCCAACAGAAGAAGATGGTCATTAGGAAGAACAGGGCAATTAACACCTGTGCTTACATGTTTCACTGCTCCAGAAAACAGAGACCTGACAATGCAGGGGATGAGCTGCCAATTAAATAGGTGCAGATAAGTATTGGTTTTGTTTCAGAAATCTTCAAAATCTTGCAGCCTTTGCTTTTTAAAGTGATCATTATCTGTAAATTTTGTCTGTAATGTGATAGAAAATTGTGAAAGAATTTAGCAGAATTCTCCTATTGAAAACAAACCCAAACAAAGTATTCTGTAGGATTGTTATTTTATTAGTGGTTGAATTTGCCAGTTAAGAATATATATCTTATATGTGGTTATTAGCTTAGGAAAAAAAAGCTATTTATTTTGAATACTTTTTTTTCTCATGAGGAAAATAAGTCAATCCCTGTTTTTAAGCTGCTAAGCACTATTTTTAACCCCATTGTTAAACTATTTCAAGGCTATTATAACATTTGCTACTAGCAAGATTTTAGCACATATTACTTAATAGATATTTATATTGCTAGATGGGTTTGGTTATTTGTGGTTTGCCCAACCTGGAGACTTGTGTAGTTCATAGGTGATTTTCATATCAAACATATATATACACACGTCTATACATGACTATAATCCCTGTGGGTCACGTTCTCCTTCCCATTTATAGAGGCACTTGAGTGGTGTTACCTGGAGTGGGAAAAGCACAAAACTACTGCACAGTTTACTTATCCTGTAGTTTGTCAGTGCCCAGCAGATGGTGGAGACTGTATGTCTAAGTTAATGGAAACAAAAATTGCAAGAAAAACACTATATCCAGAGAAATAAAGTCACGTAAACTTTAAAAAAAAAAAAAAAATCAATTAATATGAGCCAAGAAATGATGGAAAGGTGGGTGATGACTGAGACGTTAGTGATGGCAGGACTTTGAGGCATTCTTAAAAATTGTATTCTGTGCCAGATTTCTCAGGAGTTTCAGCTGTCATTTAATCACTCAAATCAGCTTTTAGAGTTTCAGAGGGTCAGAGGAGAGAGAGCTATAGTTCATTTTGTAAACGTGCTCATTGTTCAGGCAATTGCTCTTAAAAACCTTACTCCACAGTATTGAACAAGCTGAGAATTGCAATTTTCAGATTTCTGCCTGAAATAGTTTTTGGAGGAGTTCTGTTTAAATCTTCCATTGTTCTTTATGGAGGGGAACAAGGGATCATATAAACATGTTCTGAGATATTTTCATGTCAGAAATGATGTGAAAGCATCTTATATGTGCTTTATTTCCATTGTCTGATGTTGGCTAGAAATTCTGTCTTACACGTGGTAATATAACCTTGAAATTCATTAGTCTGGTAGGTGGGAAATGTACAGATGGTGGAGTTTGGCAAGCGATTTTGGTAAAGGTCTTCTCTGTTTGAAGTCAGTGATTTGATCGTTGATTTATTTATCACCGGTTTAGTGTAATTTAAATGAAAACTTAATTAAGCGAGCTTTGATTAAAATTCCATACGAAGAATGTAAATGTTGGTAAATGATAATTACTCTCAGAATTGCTAAAGTATTGAGAATGACAGAATGTCTCCTATTACCTGTCTGGCTGCTCTGTTTCAGCAGTACCTCTCCAACTCGTCCTCTGTGTTTTTCAGAGTGTACTTTTATGTAATAGTGTTCTGTCCTACCAAATTACAGCCTGGCTTAATTACAAACAGCTCTTCAGAACCCCTGAGTGAACCTCAAATTTTCACAATTACATGTATTAGTTCTTAGATGTTTCTGCTGCTGTCATTTATCAAGTGCTCGAGCTTATTCAGCATCAACAAACAAAATCGGGGCTGGAAATGTGGGGGTTGATGTTTAGGTTTAAGCAAGAGGCTGAAGGGAAGAAAGGCAAAGCCCTTGAGTTTATTAAAGAGGGAGGCAGAGCAGGAATAAGGAAATGTTCTTTGGGGCAGTGTGGGGGTGAATTAGAACTGGGGCATAGTGCATTTGTAATGCATTTGAAGTTACCTCCGAGGATCAATCAGTGAGTAAAACCCTTACTCAGACTGAGTACAACTTAGTGGTACTTACATTTATAGCTGCAGTTGACTGAACCTGTATCAACTGTAAATTCTCTCTCGATATGTTGATGTGCCCATACACATGTCCATGGTCACATATCAATATAAAATGTCCAGTATATATTTACATACTGTACGTATGTATAATGTATGTAACAAAAATGAAAGTGGAGAAATCAGGGATTTTTATTTAAATTATGAAGAGTCTGGGTATATGGAAAATTGCTCTGGACAAAGCAAGGAAAAGGGCATTATCTGTAATTAGAAATAATAATGTATAATTGGTTCATTTGCCATATTTCTACAGTTCTGATTTACTTGAACAATGTGATCATTATGCCACCAGTTTTCAATAGAGGTGTCACAATGAAAAATAATTGCAATATTCCACAATATTAACTGTACCCTAATTGCAAAAGTTTTGAAATATAATTACCATGAAAGCTAATGCGACAGGGAACATTAAGCATAATTAGTGTATTTTAAAAAAGGGAAAACTGTTAGAAGCTTGTTATTGTCTCATAAGGTAGCTTCAAATTAGCTGGATGCAGAGCACTTTCATCTAGGTTTTCTATAATTTTGGTTATTAGCACAGACTGCAATAAATTTATTTGACACAGCCCACACCTGCTAACCCTGCAGGAAGGAATTTCTAATGTGCACGGGACCCAGGTTTCTCACAGAATCTGTCACAATTTCCTGGGAGATGGCACTGGGTGGGGGTTGGTTTGGAGGGGGAGTGTTGATTTGGGTTTGTTTTTTTTCAAATAAACACTCATGCTGCTACCGTACTCAAATTTCACTGTGTTTTAGGAAATTTCTGCTAAAAGACACACAAAAATGCTGCTATGAAGGGCTTCGAACAAATCATTATTACATCAGAACCACGTTCTGAAAAAAAATTATATAGTATATTACTTATCTGTTTTCTCTACAGAACAACTGCATGCTTTTACATAGAGCATGAGTGTTCATCCATATAATTAGAATTTATTTTTTGAAACAAAGAAAAACAACCTATCAAACCTCTTGTACTAGAAATGTTTCTGTGCCCCCAGAGCAGGGGTGAGGATCCAAACCATAGGAAGCAGTCCTGGCTTTCTGTGAGATCAAGTTTTCTGTAAGAAACATCAGGAGATTTTTTCCTGTGCTTTTTGAGTCAGGTTTTGCAGGTGGAAACTTATTGGTTTTTCTGGTTTTGCTGTGTTTGAAAATTATTGAAATGTGGGTTTTTGAGTAAGCTAGATCAAGTTTACAGAGGAAACACCATTGGTTTAAGTATCGGTGGTGGATGTGGATTTAAGAAACACTTCTTTTACTTGGCCTTAAATTACTATGAACCACTGAGGCTACTTTGCATTATCTCTGTCTGTTGTTATTGCAGATGTGTAACATTTCTTTTTGGAAGGAGATGAGCTCATATATTAGGTAAAGGTTTGAGTTAGGTAGTACAACTCATATTGCCCTATAATCTTCTCAAATTATCATCTAATGCTAATTGTTGAAAGTGTAATTTATGGAAATTTGTTGTTTTCAGTTTAACTCCAGGAATTTTTAGTCTATTCAGTGTCTATCACCAGCCAATGCCCTGACATTCCTCCTAGGAAAGATTTTATGGAAACGTGTAAGAAAGGTTCTTAGGTTTTTTTCTCTTTTAAGAGAAGTAATTCTTCTTTAATTTAAACCTAGGACAGAACTTGGTTCTGCAGAAGTAGTGGAAAGTTTAAAACTGAGGAAAAACGTTAAGTTATGGAAATCCAAGTGATGTTTACAGTGTGCAGAATGGAAGTCAGCCATCTGAAAGCAAGTAGGGAGAGTAGGAACGTGTTTTTTCTTTTGAAAGTTAAACCAATACATTTTTTTCAGCCTAACCCTATTTTCTATAAATTTCTCTTCTGCAAGGTTGAGGTGTTTTCTTTTTTTCTTTTAGTTCTGTTAAACTGTGCACATGAAAATCTGCAGATACTTCTGAACAGCCATTTCATGTACATGTTCTGGAGGGTAGGAAGTCTTAAGCAGAATTCTTCCAGCTAGGAAACAGCACTGCAGAGCTGTCAAACCAGGAGGCCAGGATCTGAGCAAGAAGTGGGAGTGTGGGATGTAACCCTCAGAACCATAGCCAACCCACAGAAAAATTGAGTAAGGTAATATTAGGAATCATGCTGTGTTCTCACTTATATCCATTCCATTTACCTAAATGGAATAGATTGCTGACTTTTCAGTGTCTTGCTTAATGAAAATTAGTCATCCTAACTTTTAACAGACAGCAAAAAAAACACCCAGCCACAGGAGAGTGCGCTTACGTTTTCTAAAAGGAAGAACATGAGCTGTAATGTGTAGGGCTGGAATACCTTTATCCCTTCATTTAACTGGATATATCCCTGTTTTACTCTATAACTGTGACCCTTAGGTGTTCACAGTTCCTCCCCATCCTGCTCAGCCCATGCTGCTGCCTGCGCAGAAGCTGTGATACTGCAGCACGAAGACACACTCAGGTTAATCAGTGGTGCTGACAAGCAGCAAGCCTCAGATCCAGGCTTTTCCAAAAGGCCCCCATTTCTGAGTGTCTCAGTAATGATGCCTACATTGAGACCTCTTTCTTTTGATTATTCACCAGTGCTGAGACTTATGGGCAAAACGTTGTCTTCATTTGGCAGCACAAGTCAGCTCTGCCTTAGCTCAAACTGAGCTCATTGCTCTGAGCAGCCACAGCTGAACCCCCCTGTCCCTCTAGGAAAGGAGTTGACTGATCTCACTTCTACAGAAGACCTTTTGCTTAAAATGCATTAATGCTTATAAAGCACCTCATTTTCATCAGTGATACACTGATTCATGGTACCTGTAAGTACAGCCTTGTGTGTGTCACCTGCCAAAGTGCAGCACTGGCCAAGTATCACGTTTGGTAAAGTAAGAAAGCCTTTGATTTCTTAGAGAGTGCCAGAGCCAGCTGTGAAAGGGTTCATTCATACACAAAGGCTATTGTAGTATTAGTTTGGCATCTTATTTTCATCACGGGCTGTCACCAGCCTAACACTGGGCTGCTTTCTCCTGCCCTGGCTTCTTGCTGCTGCTGCTCTGCCTTCCTTTGTGCCAGCTCCAGAAGCTCTCTCGTTAGCTGGATCATCAAAGAGCGGGTCGACAGCCCAGGTACAAGGTTTGTTCCCACCTGGACTAGCGGGCTGGTGGTGTCACTTGCCAACAGAAAGGGAAGAGGCTGGGGCCAGAGGGCTGGGGCTCTTTTGGCAGCACTCTGGACTTTGTCAAAACCAGCTGGAAAGCTGAACTCTTAGAGATATTTGTGCAGAGATGAGTTTGCAATTAGCTCTGCTTTGGGCCCACTGTCAGTGTCTCCTTTGGAGAATGTCCTGCTGTGCTGAGAGGTGCTGCTCCTAAGCCACCTTTTCATTAGTAAGTCTGAACTGGTTCTCATTGCTGAGCTCTCTGGGCCACACGTCAGAACCACTCAATGCCTGTTGCTAGTCCTTCCTCTGATAAAGAACTCTGTACTTTACTGCATCTCTCTTATTTTTACCTTTCTGTGCTGTTTTTGTTTTTTGATTCCTTCCCACCTCCTCTTATTCTTCCTTCTGCCAGTTATCAGTAACAGATCAGTTCTTACTGCAGCCCATGGCAGAATCACAGTGCCTTCTGCCAGCGGGTACAAAATGAGAGAGATCACCCCTCCCAAGCAAATTAGGGCTCTGCTCTCTTTTCAAATATCTAATCTGATGTATCTGTTCTTTTGCAAACAACTTTAAGCCGTGTGCCAGACTTGCATTGATTCATTATTTAATGCTTACTGTTAACTCCTTGGCGTAATTCCCCTGTTATTTATTATATAAAACATTATTTCATTAGCTAGATTGAAACAGATGAAGGTGGAGAACAGAGCTGTCTGACAAATTTAAATAAGTATTCAATATTCAAAATCGAGCTTGAGATTTTCAGGAAATAGTCTCCATTTAGGCTTCTATATGAAAAAGAATAATTTCTTTTTCCCTTTGCTCTTAAGCATGTATGCAACTACTTATGGATACAAAGAACCATGTCAGTACTGAAAACTGCAGATTTTTGTTTAATAGAGTTTATTTAGCAAAGGAATTGGACCTCTCGTGACCAGCACAGCAAACATCTGTTCTTATTACTGTTCAGCTTATCTAGATATGAGATGCACCTTCTTGCCTTTTGAAATGTCTTTGAAAGTGAACATTGTCAATTGTGGTGCTAAGAGTTTGTTTTTGAGAAGGATCACTTTGGAGGGGAGGATGATGCTGCTGTGCCTGTGGGATTGCTCCCAGCTCTGCTGCACCTTCCTGCAGTCTCTGGAACATTTCTGGATAAAGTGAGAAAAATGCTCAGATGTATATTTTGTTCTTGATATATTTGGGGTGAGTTGTGGATCTCTAACTCACTATATTTCAGCTTGTTCAATGGTTTGGAACAAAAGAACTCTCTGGTGGAAAGAAAAAAAATCACATTATGTCTGTGAGTCAGTCACCTACGCCCGCTGTTCCCCACAAAACCTTTGCCAGTGGGTCTCCAGGGATGTTCTTGTCTTCAGTTCCCTGAAGAGCTCATGATGTGTCCCTGCTATTTGTAGAAAACCAAAAATCAGACATCTGAATCTTCTTCCATCTTCTCCTTCTTTTGTCCCTTCTCTGCATAGTTTAGATTGAGAGGGTATTAAAATAAGATACCAAATCCAGGTTGCTTCCCTCTCTTTGTTGAGCAGGGAAGGTGCCTTCATTAATTATCCTGAGAATTAGTTCAGTTATCACCTTAGCTCCTAAAACATAGAGCCTTGAGGGGAATATGAGCAATTAATTTGTGTTCTGTGCTTCACAGTGTACAGGAACGCACAGTCCTCTTCTCATTAAGACTTTCTACTTATTTTTCATGTGGGTTTCAAGTCAGACATTTCCTGTTGGGATTTTCTGCCATAAATAGCTGTCCATTTTTTATTCCCACCAGCTGTGCATTTGAGGAGCACGCAGCAAAGTTTATGAATCACTTCTCCTTGACAGATCACAACCACCACAATATTCTGCCACATAGCCAAGAGCAGCAAGTGAACGATATTAGCTCTTAACTCTCCAGAAAACTCTGTTCAGTAATTAAACATTAAGCCTCTGATGCCTATCATCATTCTCTGCCAAGACCCTTTACAATACAGGTTTCCTATGTTCAGGTAATGATATTAGAGATGATAATTTATTCTGGAAATGTAGCTATCTGAAAAGAATGAATTTGCTAAAATCAGAATTTTATTTATGAGCTGGCTTTTCAGGACTTTTCTCCTAATTCTGACGTTCACCATGCACGAATATTTATTTAGTTAAAAAATCCTCTGAACAGAGGATAATTGACAAAGAGTGATGAAAAGAACAACATTTAGAACTGTGGCACCAGTAGCAGTGTATAATATAATGCAGAAATCTGCCTTCATTCAATAAGGACAAATGATCCAACAGCACTTCAAGCTTTGGGCATCATTTCCAAGTTAATCTGCTCTGCTTTGGTGTCAACATAAAATTGAGTTCAACTCACTAGCAGCTCTGGAATCTTGAAATAAAAATTCAAACTTGTAACACATACAGCACTGTTGACAGAAACTGTGAAGTCTGTTTTCCATCAGTGTATGTACATAGCTCATTTAATGTTATTGTGATGAAAAATAATAAGAATAACCCTCAAATAAATTAATAGCTGTGTGTTGTTTGGTAGCAGCCACAGCTGAAGCTGTCAGTCTCTGTTCGCTGGTAGTAATTTTCTATTTTACAACAAAATGGCCAAAGAAAATAAAACCCACAGAACTTGAAAAGATCTGAAGCTTAAAGCTGCAAAACCAAGCCTGTAGAAGCTTGTTAATTGTCTGTGCAATCTGAGTTTCCTCAGCCTTTTAACTCTAATGCATTGTACCAAGAGCTGGAGCCCTGTTCTGCCCCCTCAGCCCCAGTGGGTTTGTGGCCAGCCTTGATATGTGCCCAGGGTCCCAGGGTATTCCTTCCCACCATTCTCCTGGTGGTACTTTTTCAGCTTTGATATTTATTCAGTACACAGACTGCTTGTCTGTCTGGACCTAATTCTCACTTTCCTTGCTCATCATCTAGTGATTCTTAGGAACTGACTTCCCCTCTTTAATTTGTCTGGCTCGGTGTGTGGGGTTGTGTGGTTGTTTTTTTCCTCACCCTTCTCAATAGTTTTCAGTTCCTCTTCTGGGATCTTCAAATATCTCTCTTTCTCCCCTCTGTTAGGTCTGCCTTTTTATCTTCTTTCTCCCAGTACCTCAGTGTGTTCTCTCATTGCCTCCATCCTCCTGATACCTTTCCATTTCCCAGCTTCTCATTCCACCTCAGTCTTTTCTTTTCCCAGGCTTCCTGTTTTCTTGACTGACATCCCAGCATCAGCCAGTCTGAGATCCTCAGATTCTGTGGATCCCACACATTCTGGTGCCCCTCCCTGCTACAGCTGATGGTACAGTTGAGAAGGTGGTGGCACAACTTTAGCCACTTCCAGGCTTCCCTGCCTGTTCCGTCGCTACTGCAGAGAGGCTTTGCCAGTGATTTCATCACCAGTCCCTATAGCAGAGAGACTGTAAGTCAAAACAGTGCAGAGGAGAGGATGAGGCTGCTGCTACCAGTTTGTAGTGATTTTTGTTCATATTCTCACCTTGGAAAATGGGATGTTAGTGTGGTATTGCTGTATTGCCTGTCCTAGATGGTTTAGAGTAGGTCGGAGCCCTGGCTACAGGGGAGAGAGGAAAACCTGTCTTTGATCCAGGCAGAAACCAATTGCAGAGCCTTTGAAAATGTGAAATTTGGAAAGCAAAATAAAGCTTTTGTGGACATGGACACAGGGATGTCAGGAAGCATTTCACCAACAGAGTCACTGCACTTCCATGTGCCTTGTCTGAGCTGCTATTCCAGCTCTTCAAACAGAGCATTCCTCTGTTCCCTGTAATACAGGCAAACCTAAATATTCCTGCTGCCTGTCTTCCAGGAAAAGTCTAAGCCTTTTGCCACTTTCCAAAGCAAGACTAGGCCAATATGTTTATTGCAGGATGTTGACCAGGTAATTTGGGGGTTCTCTAAGGAAGAAAAACAGAATATTCAAGTAGGCAACACAGAACAAGATTAATAACTGGTGGAGTTTGTAGTGCATGGGGCATATGTACAGATGGAAGACTGTCCAAAAAATGGTGGATATATAAAATTGTATATTCCTTTGTCATTCAAATTTTTTCATCAGTTTTATCAATTTTTAGAAAAATGGCATAGGACCAGCCACATTGAAATTAATCTCTATTTACATCTTTAAGAATAAGACAAGTATTAAAAAATCACTATGCAGAAAATAATAGAATGTTTACAAAATCAATATACATTTTTGCTTGGAATGATGATGAACAGATGCAGTCCTGGAAACAGCAGTATTGCATATCGATATTTCTTTTTAATATATCTCTAGGATACAAGCAAAAATTAAAATACTGAAAATGCAAAATATCGGTGCTGTTTGGTTGCAAATAAAAAGGAAGCTTACGTTACTAGAATACAGAATAGTTGGGAATGGAAACCTTTGATTAATAAGGCAGATTTGGCAGAAGCTCACATTTCTAAAAAGAATGCTTGAAAGAATAATATTATGCCTTAGATAAAATGAGATTAACATGGCTAATTCTTAATACCCAAAAGTGAGATTACCTTGCAAGATGTTTGATGTCAGACAGTGTAATTGCCTCATAACAGAGCTTGGAACAGGAACTTCCACTAGTCATAAAGAGCCTCCTGAAGGACTCAGATGCAGTAGCAGTAATGCCATGTTACATTAATCTAAAATTATTCACCTGATGTTTGGAGACTGTATCTTAAGTAGGAATTTCGCTTCAGATTTGGAGAAATAAAATGTCCGCCTGTAAGTTTTCATTCTTTTCCACCTTCTCTCATCTGTAAATGTTTGAAGGTAAGAGTTTGAAATGTTAAACTAAGCAGAGAGTTGACAGGGAACTGTACCCATGACCACTGTTATAATTTATTATTGCAGTCTGTAGCATGACACTGCCTCCAGGCACCTGGAATATGTCATTATTCAAATGCACAACTTCATATAGCAGTAATCGTGTCACAGCTATTGTGTAATTACACTGACTGAAGGTGTTTGTGTGTGTAGCTGCTTATATCTGTATGTGCACTTTTTGGTTAATTCCTATAACAAAATAAAGGTTTGGTTCATGAAATAGTAGCAAGTAGAATGTAGCAATATTGCTACCAAGGCTGTGATAAGTGAATTTTGGGAAGCTCTTTTAATCAATCTGTGTGACTCGTTATTAGGTCATAGTTTGGATAAAACTATTTGATTTTTTTATTATTATTTTTTTTTAACAAGGCTAGAATTGGCCCAAGATTATTTAAACGAGCTTTGAAACCTTATAGTTCATCTGGCAAACTGCTCTAGGGTAATAGAAAACGTGAAGGGGAAGGAGAGAGGGAATCCTGAAAGCAATTAGAGAACCTTTTTGACAGCTCTTTCAGCAGATAAAAAGCCAGATTCTTTCGAGAAAGTATCTCCTGGCATTGGTTTGTGTCTCATGGACAGTTGTGCCATTAATATGCAAATACAGGATGTAGGGGAAGGCATGTGTTGAGACACTTGCAGATTATTCAAAATTAAAATAAAATTACCAAGAATACAAACAAAATTTTTTTCCTTCACATCTAGCAGTCAAACTTTTTTTGAAATGGTTCAGTATTTTACTTTGAAATCTGGGTACTTGAGCCATCCATCCTGTGATCTGAATTTTTCCACATGCATATTCATGCGTGTGTTTACATATTTTTGTTTGTTTATTGCATCTGGTACTTCAGTAACGTGTAATTTCTATTTCTTCCTTTTGTCTGGGGGCCTCTCATATTACATTTAGATTGTATCCTTTATCATTCCAAATTGACATTTAATGCTTTTACTGCTATTGTTTGCCTAGCTCCTCTCTGGTACGGATCAACAATTTGTTTTAATCTGTGTCACTTCTCTTATCTCCCTCTACACAGAGATGCAGTCACTCTGCACTCGCTCACGCCCACGGAGATTGTGTTACAAACAGCGCTCCCGCCCCGCTCCGGAGTGCCGGGGAATCTTAATTGCTTTTCCAGTTCGTTTATAAGAACGCTCAGACACAGTATGTGCGAGACCGGCTTTGACAAAAGTAATGGTATGCCAATGCCTATGAATAAATAAATGCCATTTACATAGAGGAATACTGTGGCAACAGAAGGGAAGTCGCAGGATGGAAGCTAATGATGGTTTAAAAGAGTTATTCCTTGTTCTTAGCAGGAAGCCAAGTGAAGTCCAGAGAGCTGTAGAGCTTGGGCTGCTCTACAGGTACTGCTGTCTTTGTAAATAGGAGGTTTTGTTTTAATTTTCTCCACTGACTGGCTGGAAAACTTAGTGGTATAAATGAGAGTTAAATAAGAAATGTTTGAATTTGCAGCGGCCTCGGGAAGCTGTTAGGCTTCCTGTGGATTTTTTGCTTTCTAATAATCATTTTAACAGTTTGTGCTCAATTCCTTCCTTATATTACTTCCCCTGTCCAGGCAAAAGCTGTGATGTCAAATAGTTTAGTAGGTAAGAAATAGTGGCACAATCTGTGTGTGGTGACAGATTTGGAGCTATAAGCAAGGGGCTGGAACTAGTCAGCTTTATGTACTGAGTGATGAATCTCTCTCTGTTGGGAAGAGGAATAATGAGGGCAATCAGAATAGGCTGGCAGAGAGCAGGCATGGAAACAGGCTCTGCAGTACTTGATAGATCAATGCAGGTATGGAAGCTGATAATGGGAACCTAATAAAATTATCAGAGGTGAGCAGGGATATAGCAGTGAGATAGCTGGGGCACCTTCCTGCTCCTCTTTCCTGTCCATAGAGCAGCTCCTGTGACCCACTGCACAGACTTGCAGTGCCTCAGTGACCCTTCTGTTTTGCTTGGGGTAAATTCCATGCACCGGGAGTTCACCATTTGTTACAAACTCTGGTGGTAGCTCGGGAGGGAAACATGCTGCACTGTGCAGAAGAACATGGTGTGGGAGGAGAAGGCTGTTTACATTCATGTACATCCTGGGATCAATCCAACTGATTAGGAGGTGACAGTCACCAGCTTGGTAGGAAGGAGTACTGATGGATATGTTTAGGAAGGAAAAAATCTGTATCAAAATTTGATAGAGTAATAGGAGAAATGTCATAAGAAAGTGCAGTGCATTTAAACTGTTTATTGAGTTACTGGTAAGAGCAATGGTGTATATATGCACATATATGTGTATATATAAAGACAAACAAAGATAATCAGATCTGGAAGCTTTACCATCATGAGACATCAAAGCAAGTGAATACATTTTGTGTGTTTCCTCCAGCAGTGTGCCTCAGTGACAGTCTTGTCCACGTCCATTTCCTTCCCTTATTTTTTTTCTTTTCTCACATAACCATTTTCATTGATTCTACTTCAAGAAAATAAATACAGTTTTGGAGAGTACATGATGTTTGGAAAGAAAAATAGGAAGGAGAGAGACTGTCCTTTTTCAGAGGTGTCCTGCTCTGTGGGATGGGAGCAAAAGCAGCCCAGCATGTGCCTGCACAGGCCTGACAGCAGATAGATAGTTCAGGGACAACAAATAAATGATAAGCTATTTCTAGCTCTTAAGAATAGTGGGATTCTTTTTTGTATTTTCCACATCCCCCATAAAAACTGAGGCAGACAGCATGCCTGTCTCTTACAGCCTTCTCAAATGTGAATAAGCAATGCCTGTATCTCTGTAGCTCTTTAATTTTTTATCTAGAGAAGCCTTATTCTTTTTTTTTCTAAGCGATGTCTCCTTGACCAGCAGCTTTGTTTGCAATGCACTGGGCTTATTAATTGCTCAGAGTTAAAAAAATCAGATGTGCAAACTAATATTATCTGAAGAACAAATGTTTTATAGTTGCATTTGAAGTGGTATGAGTGCTGTGAATTCTCAAAAAATGAGAGCAGAAGAGTATTGTCTCTTTCACTGAAAAATTATGAAGTGTTAGAAAATTGAAGACAATGTATTATTGTGTATCATTTATGACAGTAATATAAGTATTTAGGCTGTGCCTAAGTGATGCTTTTGTTATTATTCTGCTCTGTTGATGGTTTTTTGAGCAATGTATACCAATAACTGGCTTGACTCAGAGGTGAAAAGAAGAATGTATATAATGCACAGCAGCTGGATTGAACAGGAATTGAAAGGAGCTTCTTTCAATACAGTTCATGTCCAGCCATAAATTCTTCTTAGAATAGGGGCACAGGACCCCTGCTTTTGGAGCTGGACAAGTTAGGGATCTTTTGGGGTGAGCCAGGGGGACACTGAACTACCAGATACCTCCCAGTCATTGTAGAGCTCAGAATACCCTCAGAATAATCCAGCCTGGCCTTTGCTCTTTTTGCAAAGGATCTTGACCACACTGCCCACATGGGAAAAGCCACAGGAGAGGTAGGTGCTGCCAGACACAGCTTCCAAGATATGTTGCTGCTGGACCATCTGCAGGCACTGAGTTCAGTGTCATCCAGGCAGGAATCTGATCTCTGTGCAGTAGATGTGCATGCACGTATGGGCTTGATCAGCAGATCTAATTGTTATTGTAACCTGGAGTTTGGGTGTCCCACATAACTGCTGAATCTGTGCCAGCAGAGAAGTGTGTTGCTGTGTATTTTGGCAGTGAAGGTGATCTCCCAGCAGAAAGGCCGGGCCATGACTGCTGAAAGAATGCCCGTCCTTCTGAGCAGTAGCAGAGTACCTGTCAGGTCTGAAACCACTGCTTGTATTCAGGGCTGTGCCTGGGGAGACAATCACAAACCACCTTTTGGCTACCTGACCCTTTGGGTAGGTTTTCTTCCTTTATTGGTGCAAGACATGTTAAAATATGGCCAAAATCTGTGCTGATGGTGGTAGAGTAAGTGCCTGTTTTCAGCTGTTTAAGCCAGATATGCACCCGTGTCTCACTGAGACACCAACTCACTGGGAGAGATTACTGACTGATTTTGAAACAATGACTTCACTCAGCTGAGACTTGAGCATCAAAAATGTGTGTCTGCACACCTTGTAGCTCTCCCAATTCCTAGTTCCCTAACAGAACCAGTAAGATTTCTTACCTGAGGCCACTTTGCGTAGAGAGAGAGGACAGATTTTTTTCAGGGGCATAATCCAGAAAGAAATGCTGGGATTGTGTTCACTAAGGCACAAATGCAGAGCTCTGGGAGTTTTGGGAACATGTTTGTCGCTGTGACCCTGGATCCCAGCAGCCTGTGTGCCAGCCAGGTGTGTGTCATGGTCCTCAGAAGTTCTGCATTTCCTCCTCTCCCAGAAAGCTCTGCAGCAGAGAATGCTGTGAGGTTCACTTGCTAAATGCTGATCTGATTTTACAGAGAACAGTTGTGTTAAATAGACATTTTAAATCTTTTTTGCTTGTTTCACAAGGCTAAGCATGAATGAGGCAGGATGGATGTGGGATAGCACAGAACACCTTCCACCCAGCATGAGTGAAGGATGCTCTGTTTCCTAACTTGGCATACTTGTGCACATTAGCACAAGGCATGTCAGAGGTCAGCCCATGTTTGTCTTTCACTCCATCATTTAATGTCAGAGCTTAGCAAATATGCTGTGTTTTTATTTTCCTCCATTGTTATGCATTTAGAATGGAATATCTACTGCATTATGCTTCTTTTCCTTGTTCTGCTCGCAAAAATTCATCCATCCAGACCTTTCTCTTCTTGGTGCTCCTTCAAGTTGTTTATGATCAACAGCTAATAAAAGAATTTCAAGTTGTTTTTGCATTTGTTAACGTTGAATTGCATCTTCTATCCCACCACCTGTTACATAGCTTTGCTTCCTTTTGAAGGCTGCCTGGTATATTCTATTTTAATCAGTAACTTTTAGACTTAGCAAGATTTGTTCCCTCTGCATTTTCTCAAGTTTCAAGACCTTTTGTTAATATTCTCTACTAGACTTTTTCCATTCCATAAATTTTATCCATTTCATTTTTCCAGATGAAAATATTGAATTCACCCTCTGATTATTACCTTTTTCTTTGACAGCTGTCTATTCCTATTGTAAATTTCGGATCTACGTGTTTGAATCTAATTTTAGTCAGCATTACAACTCCTGTATCAGTACAGAAGAAGAGCTCCTTGATCTCCAAAATACCTACTTTTTCATTTTTATATGCTAATGCATGTAATATAGCTCTGCCCTGTGATACTGTAGCTGTTTTTAATTAAGCAATCCTTAATTCTTATTCTTTGAGCAGCTTAGCCATCTTGTTCTCAAACTTGCTCAATATTCTTGGTTTTAAGATCGTGTAGGCCTTTGACATCCTTCTCAAATTGGCAGTGGAATGCCAGCTCTGTTCTCTGCTCTACCTTAGTTTTTGACGTCTCTTGACTTTCTGTCTTTATTCCTGCAGCTAAAAAAAGCAACCAAACAAAAAAGTTGATTTCTGAATCTTAGTGTTGAGGAATTCAATTAATGTGATACCTACTATTTATTGAAAGCATTAGCATCTGGTGGCTTTCCTGTTTCCCTCTCTCTGTGTTGAGGGAGAAGAAACGTGGGAACGAGTCACTGAAGTTAGTGGTTGCAGTTGTCACAATATTTGATTGTGGTATTGTTTCTTTATGATTAAATCCATTGGCTTGCTCATGTCTGTCCAGTGTATGAATTTACAAACCCCTTCTTTCTTGGCCTTCTAATGCAAAACCTGATTTGAAACCTGGAGTTCCTATAGATGTATTTTTCACCATATTTAACCTGATTTATTGGTGATGTGGAACAATCTCGTGCTTTTCCTTGCATGTTTGACCTGTAATTTAGAACTGCTGTATCATCAGCATAGAAAAAAATCTAATATTAATTCTTAGACCATGAAATATTTTTGTTGTTCCAATCTACAAGTTTTTCCTCATAATGAAGCAATGGCAGTGACAAACCAGGGAAGAGATTGCATTCTCAGTTTGACACCAGCAGCTGTGTTAGACTCTTTGCTTAAGTTTGCATTTTCTTTAACCACTGAAGCCATACCTTGAAATATAGTTAGGCAAATCTAATTATTTTTGCTTGCTTCCTGTAATATTTCAAGATATGTGAAAATGAATCACAATGGGGGTTATCTTATGCTTTCCTAAAAATCTATGAAGTTTATAATGGGTAGATACTGCTTTATTGCATTACATAATTTATTATCCTCCATTCACGCCATAAGTCCTTTTATTTCTTTCATTTTGAGTTTAGTAGCTCTGTCTAGCTTGAATTATTTTATTTAAACATTACCTTGTTGCTTTCATCAGAGTAATATTAACGTTCTTTGTTCTTGTTAAGAAGTTTGAATTTTAAGCAGCTTGACACCACCCGTTTTGGGTGAGGGAGGGTCACAGAGCAGGCAGAAACACAGCTCCATCCAGGGAATCCTGTTTGGTATTGTGAATACAGCTCAGAAAGCTCAAAAGGCAGGAGAACTGCTAAGGGCCATGCTTTCAACAGGGCAGAGTTTTGGTGTAAGTTTTATTTCACACCCATACTCCATCCTGCCTGCCCTGCCTGCCCCTCGCACCAGAGACCTCCCTGCAACGCTGGGAGCTCCTCTCTGGTGGGACATGGGCAACTCCAGGCTGCTGCTCATGTTTGCCTGAGCTATTCCCCACTGGAGGCTCCAAGCAGAGAAGCAAGCCTGAGGCAGGGAATGATGGAAAGGGAAAGGTTATGAGTGAAGGAAGGGGGGCATGAAACACTGGGCATGCCGGGGACTGCGGTGAGTAGGGTAGAAGTCCCAAACAGTCCTTACTACCATGAACTGAATGTGAAATAATGTTCAAATGTCTTGAAAGAAAAATAGAAGATTCATATGTGCAACCTATATAGGAATGTAACTTCTGCAGAGAAGAAGAGGGAGGAAGAATTGCATTTTTACCATAGGAAATTTTTTGTATATAATGCCATACCCAAAAAATCCTGCAGGAAATCTTGTAGCCCACAGAGTGGAGTTCTCCCTGGTGGGAGCACATGCCTTTGAATGGGGAATACAGATTACACACAGGGAAGGGAGGAAACAAAGCAAATATTGTTAATCCTCATCAGAAACACAGAGTCATGATCAAGTAAAATACTGAAGGCATAAATGCTATTCATAGTTTGCCCCATTGATGCAGTTTTTGCGTTCAACCCTCTAGAAAATTTCTTTTACTACCCAATTAGTTTTTATTTTATTCCTAGTGAAGATTTGTAATATTAATTACCAACATAAAAACAAAGATGCAGTGCACTGAAACAAATGGATGTGTTTTTATGCTTAGATTAAAACATTACTTGTAATTGTTTACAGTGAAATCTCCTTGCTGTCACAGTGGTGTTAACAGGGTTATAAACTTTTAAGTTCTTAGAAGGAAACAAAAAAGTATATTATCTTCTAGCTATGGTATAATCTACCATTAGTTACCTAAATATTGCTGCATTTATACTGTATCATGTACTTATCAAACATCTACATGACTCCTTAACTATTTCCAAAACAAAAGAGTCATTATTTACCCACTGTGAAAATAGCCTTGTGTTAGTGGTATTAGAAATCATTAGCTCTATTAAGTCCGTTATCAGCTCTGCTAGCAGCTGGAAATATCCTGCAGCTCAGGAGGGCTCCAAAATGTTCCCCAGTCATTATATTCTAGATCACTTTGCTTTCTTGTACGCTGAAAACAGATTATAATCACATTCAGCCACAGGCAAAAATAGAAGCTGACAACAGTGGTAGAAAAAAGATTTATGAAACTTTTCATTGCTTGGGGCGGTATTTTGTAACAAGATAACAGTGTTGTCCCTTAGATAGGAGCATGAGTGAACAGTTCAGCTATGTCTTTCTATCATCTTGGTGTTCTGAGTCTCAAAATGACAATTATCACACCATAAATACAGCCCAAAGCATTACAGATGTCTATAAGCAGAATCCATATTAATTGTTAATGCATAAAGAAGAGGCAGATCAGTTTATGTTAGCTTAGGAAATAACAATCTATTTTTTTATGAGTATGGAATAACAACTAGAAGTATTAATTTTGTCTTACCATTGCTTGCTTTGAATAGGATTGACTCCGAAAATGGTATCTTGAAGTGTGTTGGGTTTAAAAGGATTCCTTTATCAGTCTTTGCTCCAGCTGAAGCTGGCCCTTCAAACACTACATCTTAAATAGGTGGATTAAAATAATTTCTTTAACATGGCTTAAGATCATGGGTTTGGGTTCTTTCCCAGAAGCATTTTCACAAGAAGTGCTTCTTGTTGAGAAAGAAAAATAACATAGTTTTTCAAAAGCTACAGTGGTGAAAGAATAATGGTAAAAAAATGGTGAAAGTTTTTCAAAAGCTACCATGGTGAAAAAAATAACTCCATGAAAGTATATTTTTAATTTACTGTTTAACAGGTGCATAGTTGTGGACTCTCTATTTTTAAAACACCCTGAAATAGGACTGAGGTTTAACAGTTATGTTATAGGACCTCACAGTAATGTCTCTGAATTTGGAAAGAAGGTAGTGTTACTGGAACTAAGGAAAAGGGGGACATAACACAAACTGCTGCACAGCTGTAGCACTACTCAAAAAGGGAGGGATGTATTTTTGCAAGTATTACAGGTGCCTACAGTATGTGAGGTAGCTGTGTGTGATACAGCTACCTGGATATGCCTGAAGTGGGAAGTAGAGTTTACCCAGCTCCATCCTGCATTTCTCCTGCCTATGCAAAAGGAAGGTCCCCTCTCTTTTAATTTACCCTGAACCCTAGCTGAAGAGAAATGCAGCTGTATTTGAGGACTTCTGCACCTTTTTCTTTTTCCTCTTTTTTCCAGCTCTTCTGCTCTGCCCTGGTGGTTGTCTTGGAGCTCCCTCTCACCTGAGGAAGGTGCAGTCAATGGTGGACCCTCCCCTGCTTTTGCCATCCCCCTCCTCTCCTCCTGCCAAATCCTCTTCCCTCCCCTATGGTGGCTCTGGGCTGACAGGGCCAGTGCTGGGAGAGGGCAGGGATGTGCCTGCCCTTGCCCCAACAGCCCAGTCTGGCACAGTGGCTGCACTAGGAGCCTACTCAGGGCCAGCAGATTTATTTCCTTCACCTGCTCAGCATTTGTTCCTGAGCAGGCATGAATCAGTTTTGTACATCAGTGTTCTCCTGTGTACTCCTGAATGCCCAGTACCTGTATATGTCCAGGTAACTCTGTGTAGCTAATGACTTTCAGTGTGATATGTATAAATTCCCTCACTTCAGAAATTCTATTTTACCTGTGCTTCCTTTTTCGCTGATCATCCGTGGTAAATTAGTATAGGTTTGATTCAAATTGAATCTGTAACTCTCCCTGCTGTTCATGTGAAGAGCTGAAATCTGCCTCGCTTGAGTTCCTGTCTGAGCATCATCTGAAGTATTTATAACTGAGGCTCTAAAACTGTTACAAAGATAGTAGCATGCCATTTCTTTTTATGCAAAACTTGCTTTGGTATGACATATCTGGAGCAGAGAAAAGGCTAACATGCTTATTTTGCCAGCTGACCTAAGTGAACAAATAGATACAGAAAGATTGGAGTGGGAATTGTTATATTTTCTGTGATGAATCAGGTTTTGAAACAGGCTGAGAGTAATTTGGTGCTGTGCGGGGATGTCAGAACTCGTGCCAGTTATGCAAGATGTTTGAATCTGTGCAAGAATTGGAGTAACAATTTTAAGCAGAATTATTTGATTAGGAAAAAAAAACCTGTTGTGTCTTTCTGCTTTCAGCTGTAAAGGTACTCCACACACATGGGGAAATATGGGAAAGAAGAATATGGCATTTAAGGAGGAAAATTCTTAGCAATTTTTTACTTAACTGGGAAGCAAGATTGTACAATATTAAGATCAAGTATCCGACTTTGTATTTCTGTGTCACAAAAAAAATTATGGACCTTGATGTTATTCGGAAAAGTTTCTGAAAAATATAGAACGAGGTGCTGCCAGTGAGTGGGGATTTCATACTTCAGCAGATGCTACAGAAATGGTTTTCTTTCCTGCAGACATGATTTAGGGATACTATCTTTAAAGAACACAGATCGTGCTTGTCACTAATTAGGCATTTCAGCCGTGGAATTGTAATAGGTCCTTTGTGATGCTGTGAGCAAGAGCTGGGTTTTTGGTGGTTGGTATTTGTTCTACCAGGAGATTAAGATGGGTTATCTCAGAGGATGGATTGTAAGAGGTGAGGAGCCAAGGGGTAAATCCCCTGAACTATTGCAGAGATGGCAGGACAGGAAAATAATTAAAAACTACAAAAGAGAAGTATGAAAAAAAATCCCATAAACTTAAAGATATCAGGTAGCAGAAAGAGAAGGATAAGAAGGAAGGGAACAATGTTATTTAATGCTGCGTTTTTCAGACCCCCTCAAAGCTCTGGCACTAGGCACCAGTCTGTTAGAGCAGGGTGTGCTCTCTTTGCCTGTGCTGGCTCGACTCAATAAAAATAGAATCTTTCCTTGAGTTTTAAGCTAATTTCTTTATAGTCTGGCACATCAGCACAAAGTTTCCCAGGGACTGAGGCAGCTCCCACCTCCTGTTGTGGCTCCAAAGTGCAATGAATTCACGGCACCTCTTGGCCATGAGCAGGGGCTGTGCAGCTTGTGCCAACCACACACTGAGTACCCCCACCTTACTCTTCAAATCAGTCTGTCCTTGTCACTTGCTCCTAAATTTGACTCTGAGGCTGCTTTAGCAGCAGGTTGCCTCTGTTCAGAGGGTGTTTTGCTGCCAAAACATACTTTTAATGAGAAGGCCAGCTGTTCTCCCTCAGGACCAAGCTTCCACTTGTTCCTTCGTTTTCTTCTTAATTGTCTTATCACTGATGAATAATTTAATAATTTTTCTTGAGTATTTCATAAATCTAGAGTTTTGTGGAGTCTCAGTTAATAAAAACACAGCAACAGTTGATTCTCTTGCCCCTCTGTTCATGGCACAGCTTCCCGTGTTTCCCTGAGCTTGTATCAAAAAATATGCAAGTAAATTGAAATAGTGAAACCGTATCAAGATGTCTGTCAGCATCCTACACTGATGTGCAGTTTGGGTTTTATTCCAGACTATTTTATTATGTGGAAAATATGCATGGAACAGTCCTTAAGCTTTAAGGATGATTGGTTTGCATGCGCTGTAGAGGATAGCTTTTGCTTTTGCATTTCTGTTAAAATGTACTAATTGTTCATTAGCTTAAAAATGTAAACCTCTCCAATGGGCAGGACTTATCTTACATATCATTTGGAAAATCTGCGATCAGGGTTTTGCTTGGGTTTTTTTGTGGTTGCTTTTTAACAGCCAGCTAAAAGGTCAGACACAATGTTACTGCATTTCTAGGTCTTTATCCAGTGTGGAAGTTGCCCCATTTGTTTCCGCTTACTGAAAGACATTATTCAAACATTCTCCATTAAAACAAACAAATGAACAAACCCCCAAACAAACTAATAATCCACAAATAAGACAAAACCAACAAAACCAAACCAAACAAAAAAACCAACCATCCAAACCAAACCTGTTTGAAGCAGTACTTAAACACGGGATACTTTCTGTTTAGCACCCACTAGAATTAGTTTTCATGTGTTTTAATTAACTGGAGAAAATGTGTCAGATGAGAAGAAAGAAGAAGAAAGGGACCAGATGAAACTAGGGGAGCAGGGCTTGGTCACACAGTTCCATGTTAATTCATTGCTCTCTGTGTTTCAGTTTGTGATGTAGAATTTTAATAACTTTTTACCTTATTAGGCTTCATTTCTGAAGCACATTAGAAGAACACAGAGCAGACTCTGTAGAGCACATTAAGTATTATCATTATTGTCACATTGTGGTAGTTGGTATTGATCACTTCAGTGTGTATAACATTGACTGCAAGTAGTTTTGACAGATAAAACCTCTATAGCTGATGTTGCCAGAGTACAAGATTACTGGATTTATGATTCCCTCCTATGCCATGTTTAACTATCCAGTTAACATCTCCTCTGCCTTTCATGTTTGTAAAAGTTTCTTACAGATGCACTCATTTAAAATAAAATCTTTGCTTTCTGGGCATTCATCTGCTTTTTGAACTATGTCAAAGATAACCCCAATTTTTGAGTTGCATGTGATAAAAAAATTATACTTATTCCTGATGCAAGTGCTGTGTGCATGTACCCACCTTGTGATACCCTTCTGCAAGTGCAGGTTGATTTTTTGTTTTCAGAATGATTTCCTCCATTGGTGAAATTGTCTGAGTTGATAAATGAGTGTAAATTAAAATCTTTCACACATACCAGATGCAAGAAAGTTACTAAAAATTAATGGATTTTTTTAAAAATTATTATTATTTCTGAAGTGTTATTGGCATAGAGAGTCACAACTACCTAACAGCAATAATTTACCTAGTTAACTTTATTTTTTTAAAAATAATTTTGGTTCACTCCAGATAAGTATGGACACCTAATAAGTATCCAACTACCTAAAACTGTATGTGTAATTTACTGGTAACAATATAATGAAAAGAACTTTCACTTAAAATACTACAAACGTTTAGGTGGGAAAAAAACCATCCTCTTGACTTTGGAGTTTCTTAAGCTTGACAACTTCTCTGTTTCTGAATATTCCTTGGAAAATGTGGTTGATAGAAAGTTCTTGCAGTAAAGTCTTGATGTGCTGAGCATGTATCTCAGAAGACTTAACACAGTTTTTTTATGTATATTAATTTAGAAATAATAATTGTCAAGATGCTTTTTTTCTGGTAGCAGACAACTATCCTACTACTGTAAGAGCTCATAGTGTCTTTATTTAGTGTCTTTTCCCCTTCTTTTGTGCTCTTTCCTTCCCCTCTGTCTCAAAGAAGCAGAATTATCTGACTGATTTCAGAACCCTCACCTCCTTTTCCTCTCTGCTATGATTTCACAAGTCAGCTTCAGTGTCAAAAAAGTTTTGTCCCTTAGTCGTCCTTGCTGAAATTCATCAAATTATGGCTTTACCTGCCCTGAAGCTTCTCTGTCCAGGGGTTCCAGCCATGCACACTCATGTTAAAGCAAAGATTTCAGGCACAGGTTTTGATTGTTTCACATTGGTAGAAAGAGGTGCTAGAAATTTTTGTGAGGTGACAGATTTTTATCCAGAGGTTTTAGTCAGACTGCAACCTTAGTATTTAACTACTCTCTCTTCTATGACTTGAGTTGGATAAAATATTGTGGTCATCCTCTTTTCCCATTTTTAAATTCTTCTTTAATATCGCCACTGTCATTATTATCAATACAACATTGCACCTCAAGGCTGGTTTTTTCCCTTTCTTTTCATGGCATTATACGCCAGTTAGTACTGTGGTGGTCTCAGACATTCTGAAGGGACAAATCCTGTATAATGCAACTATAATAGCTGCTTTCTAAAATATCTTTCTTAAATATCTTAAATAGGAAGTGCAATGTGTTCGCTCAGTTCTCAATTAATACCATATTTCTGTGGCTCTTTACTTGAGTCTCTTTGGATTGCTGGTCTCAGGGAAATAAAACCATGGCCTTGGGACAGAGAAGGGCATGTAAAGATTGTGTTGATCTGAGTACCTGGGGTGAAGCTGTGCTTTCAGAAACACAGATAATGGGAAGGGCTGTGCTGTTCCCTCTCCCCTTGACACTGGGAACAGGCAGCATTGCCCAAAGGCATTACAGTTCCCTGCCTTCTGTTTGTTCTGGTAATGTGGGAGCATGTCAGGGTTTGGTATCTGCCAGGATGATTACACAGGCTCTTCAGGTTGTGAATTCCATTGCCTTCTCCCTGCTGGTGAGGTAAGAGCAGTGCATATTTGAAGTGGCAGCCCAGAGCATGGCTGTGTTGTGATCCTGCTGTGTGAACTGGAGAGGGGATGGCAGCCAGGCAAGCAGCAGTGTCCCAGGAGATGAGTAGTGATGGTGTTTTCTGTGTCACTGATTGCAAGTGATTAGATAGGTGTATTTTATATGAAGGAAAAAGGAAAAAAATCCACAGCCTTGTTCTGAGAGTCTCTTCAAGCTCACACAGTAGGGAATTGCACAGAGATTCAACATCTTGATGAAGACTAAGTCTCTGCAAAATGTTGGTAATGCTGTTTAGTGCTATGTAGATAAGACAACACTTGGTCTTTTCCACCTAGACAAAGTTTTCAGTGGGTTGCTTCATTTCTGCTGTGCCTACAGGGTGGTTTTCTAGCTTGTTCATGCACGGTAAATGCAGCAGTAGTGAAGCATTTGCTGCAGTGCTATTGAGATGATTGCTGGCCAGCACAAGCTCTGTGGGTGCCTCATCACACTGGTGTTAGTTAATTTTCCTGGTCTCCAAGCAGACTGAAAGCCAGCTGCAGTCTGGAAGCTCTTTTTGGCTACTGGGAAGGAGCTGTGCCTGCGGCAGCACTCCCAGCAGCTGGGTGTGGGAGCTGGTTCCCACACCAGAGCTGATGTTCCCATGCTTGGCTTTGCTGCATGGGCAGCAACCCCCTGCCCCACACTCGGGGTCCTTTCATCCCTGGGCAGTGCCTGATGGCATCCCTGGGGCTTGGCTTTCCCTGAGCTCTGCCACACTGAGCATCGAGGACAGTACTTTGCCAGGCATCCACAGGGCACCAAGGCCATGGGTGATGGGGACTGGGATTGGCCCCTGGACTCAGTCACATCAGTCACAGTGTTTTGAGAAGTTCTAGCCCAGTTGCAGCACCCAGTGAAAAAGACCCATCATTTTCAGAGCTGAAATCATCTTGTACCAACTCTTCTGTTTTACCACGTATGACTGTGGGGTTGCAGTTATTTTTTAGTTGTGTGGGGGTTTTTTTTTTGCTTCACACTCTAAAAACTCTAATTAAAAACTTGTCTAAGAATTGCTGGCTTAATGTTGGCTCATATACTGCTGAGTGATAAACTGTATGAGGGCTTTCATGCACCACTTTATGATAACCTCTATTTTTACTCATTAACCCATGGTTTCATCTAACAGGACCTTTTACTTGTGGCAGCTGATGGTAACCTCTCTGGTACCTCGAAAAGTCAGGAAACTTTGACAGGACTTCTTATCTGAATGGTTTTTGGCATTCTTTTTTGTCCAATAAAGAATTCAAATGAAATCCTGCTGCCTGTGGAAGAAATGCCAGTCATGTACTATTGCAGCTTGCAGTACCCTGGAGGCAGACAAATCCTTGTTTCTGTCTTGTACTTATTTGTACCTCCCCTGCTTTTAAAAAGAGAAATAACCCATTGAAAAGCCTGATTCGGTGCAACACGTACTTTGCATTATATTTGCTTTTCTTTACTCCAGCATTATGCAACTATTGCTCTTGCTTTTTCCATATATTCTGCACAAATTATTTTTACCTGTTCTACATGTTGGGAAACAGATGGTCCTGGTAGTAAATAACTGGCTTCCCAGGAGCTGTGAAATTGAATTCTCCCAGGAAGCTTCTCCATGAGCCTTGTATTTACTGGTAGAAGTCAGTGAGCCTTCATGTTAACGATGCTTATATATCAGTGTTTATTTCCATTATTTGATTACCAGTTGGTTCAGCCTAAAGGTAAAACTGTATTTAATTATTATTTCAATGCTTTCTTTGCGCCAAAGAGGTCATATTTTAAGTATATTGGGGGGAAAAAAATGCTTAAGTCCTGAAAACCTGTTGAAGAGGATCATAGTAAGATACAACTTTTTTTTTTCCTCTTAGACGAGAAAACTAGTATATTTTTGTTGATCCTGCTGTTGAACTGAAAAAAATGCAGACTGGTATGCATTGTGCATTATGGTGAGTCATCCCAAGGCAGTAGTGTAAGATGGAATAAGAAAAAAATTCAGCTGTTGACAAAAGTGAGTGCTACTGGGAAGAGATGGTAATACTGCCTGGGAAACAGAAATTACTTGTTGCTGAAAGCCATGTTCAATATATTTAGTTTCATTAGTAGTTCAGCTGCCAAACTTCTCAGTGGTGAAACTTGACATTACAGACTTAAAACAACAGAAGGATTCAGAATCATTACTCTGCTGATAGACCTTTCCTTCCTTAAAGATCTGCAGTACCTGGAAGGCTGATTTATTAAAAAGCTCACCTAGGCATTGCTGAGATCTCAGTCTCCTATTAGATCTTCTCTGTGACACAGTTACTTTAGTAATTTATTTTGAGAGACTCTTTCTTGTATAGATTTTCTATGAGGTTGGGTTTAAAACAAAAAATCTATTTTGGACAATGTGTAATACATTCGGTGACATTCCTGAAATAATCAAGATGTAGTGCATTGCATTAAAGCACCCATGACTGGCATTTCTTTTGTCCCCTTGGAAGCCAGCTGTGTGTGCTGACTGGGTGATGCAAGATCCAAAGTGCTGCTGTACCAGGGATGAGTTTCTATTGCACCTGACTCCAGACTCACAACAAATTGGAAATTATGGCACAGGTCTTATATCACTGTGAAAATTTTCAGGCTCCCCCTTGGACCATCCAAGGAAGCAGCAGTTTTTTAGCTGTACTCCTATAAGGAAAATGTCCCCAGGCTTCCATTCCTGGCCTAAATATTTCTGTTCAGAAAATTCTGTATGTTGTTCAGAAAAATCTATGTCCTCACTTTCTCTTTAGGGTGATTCCCAGTGCATCAAACTGTGTGAGCTTAGGCAAGGATTTGTGTAAGTCTCTAGGCTGGGCTCAACTCTTTCCCATTCTGCAGAACCAAGTCTGGAGAGCGATGTTTACCTTTCTGCACTAAAATGTTCCATGGTAATGATGACAGTAATAATGAACTTCATTGCTTAGAAACATGTATGTGTGCTTTTCTTTGTAGTTCCTCTTACATCAGTGCCTTCTTCAGAGTATAGTCGTGTATCTAAGCTGAAGAAGATAAATACACCCTTACACTCTCTGAAATGTTTTATATTTATATCAGTATTGGAAAACTAAATGACAAGGTTGATTGGAAAATACCTGAGATGCATTGATTTTTTTTTCAGTTATAAAGAAGACAACTCTTTAATTTCTCTGTGACTTGTTTTTACAACAGGTAAAATTAGAAGTAGTATTTCTACATCAACATTTTTGTGTGCATATATGTGTATATATACATATATATAGATATGTATAAAAAAGTACCCAGGACACTGAGTCCACATAAAGCATTATTATTGAAGTGATACGTGTTGCCATTGTCTAGACATTATTTTATGCAGCCTGTGCACCTCATGCAATGCAATAATGAGTATTTAAGTGATGTAATTCAACAAATATAATTAGTACAGGGTATCTCAGATAATACTGTTTTGTAGGACAGTGGCTTTTAACCTTTTTGTAGGTGACCCTCACTTGAGAGGGTTGATTATATGACTGTAATCCCTCAGATTAGACTCCAGAGGAAGGATCCTACTTTACCTTTGCTTCTCTGAGTATGCACACTGCTTTTTCACAACCAACCCACCCATCCAGCTGAGAACAAGCTAATATTCCTGCTCCAAGAAGGCTGGTTCTTTCTGGATGCACTGGGATGTGTGTACAGAGCATCTGGGCACCTCTGGTGTGGGGAGTGTGATGGAGGAGCAGTTTGTGGTCTGTGTACACAGCAACAACTCGGGGCTGGCAGAGCTGGTTTGGCTGAGCTGCCTCTGCCTGCTGCAGGATCTGAGTGCCCTTAAGTGCTGAGAAATTTACCTTCAGCACACCTGCAAGGGATATGGATAAAGGTGTTTAGAGATAACAGGTGATTCTCCACGATTGCTCAAGGCTGGGCTCAGCCAGAGTAAGGGATAGAAACTATCTCCTGCAGAAAAGTCCTAGACTTTATCCATTCAGCCACCTTTCCTCTTTTCTGTGCTTGTCTGGATATTGTGGGTAAGCAACAGGGTACTTTTTGTTTGGCTTTTTTTGGTTGTTTCTTTTTTAGTCGCAGAAACATTTAATTTTCTACTCTAATATTGTGCTGAGGACATGGCTGTGGTGCACTGGCAGACACTGATAAGTGACTTACCATTTCATACCACACGTTTACTGAATTTCATTTCAAAACGTACAGTCTGGGATGACAGCCAGTCATTCAACCCATTCTTGCCTCAAACCGTGTAAAAAATGCAGACAAAAGAGGGAACACCTGGCAAATGTTTTGGGCTTAAAACAACAAGAGAAAGAGGTAATGGTATCCACGGTTGGGAGTGAGATAAGTTGCTTCTTTACAGCATGTGTTGAAAACATTTGCAGAACGTTTAGTTGCCATTTAACTACAGCCGCGTGCAAAATAATGTGGAGAATTAAAACAAGCAGACAGGAGAACTGAGGCAGACACGGCACAAACCCCCGTCTGTGTTGCTGGGCAGGAGCCCTGGTCCCACCCCGCCAAACTCACTGAGGGCTGCAGTCCCAGGCTGGAAGTTGGCCCTGGACACGGCAGCTCCTGTGACACTGTTGTGTTCCTGGGCGTTTCGGTGCTTTCTTTTCTCCCTGACTCAGAGTAATGTGAGCTGCCTTTGAAGATGAATTTAGCTTGGAAGGTGGCCCTGTGGTTCTGTGAAACACCCGTTACTCATTGTGATGGCAGATGATGTGGTTTCCTTGAGAAAACAGTGTGGCAGAGGACTTTGAATAAAGAACTAGGAACACTGCAGGCAGGGTTTCTAGAGCTGGCTAACAAGGGTTGTCTGTGGGCTGTGAAATGAATTTTTTCTTTCAATGCATCAGCATTTTTATTTATTTTGTGTTCACTATTTGTATTGTTTGAAGTATAAGGAAATAATGTCATCATTTTTTCATTTTAGAAAATTAATATATTTGTGGGGTTTAGTTCTTTTGTGAAAAGGAATCATGACAAAGTGTTTGTGTCTCTTAACATTTAATCATGACACAGGATAATTCAGCACAGCTCAAATACAATCTACAATACTTTTTTGAGGTAGTATTGACAAAGAACTGGGATACAGGGAAGTGATTGCTTTACTCAGATCAGTGATGCTGCTGATTCTGCTTTGAATTTCATCTCTGAAGAGGGAGATTAAATTGTTCTCCTCAGATCCTTGTGTTGCTTGGATTTAGTGGGTGTGTTAAGTCAGTGTACCAAAGCCTTGGAGGAACTATGAAAAACAATTTGACCATGCTAAAGCAGATGTGAAGTTTCACTTTGTATTTTAGTCAACATTTGAACTGTAAAGCAGCCGAGAAGCGTGTGCTCAGGAGCACATGGCCATCACTGATATACCCATAGCACTGTGAGATCGAGTGGCTTTCTCTGATCTCTGAGGTTGCCAGGCTGTGCCAGAATAAGACTGTTGTGATGCAGAGGCTCCTAAAGGATCTGTGGCCACCCATCCCACCATATTTCTCATGGCAGCCCTGCCTTCACCCTGCCTTGTGCTCAGCAGGGTCACAGCCGTGGGCTGGGCTTTGGGGGCTGCAGGTCCTGTGCTCTCTGTCTGTATGCAGTGGAAGGGAACAGCATAGTGACAGAATTTTGCTCGGGTTTGGGATTCTGATGGGGTTTTTGTTTGTTTTCAAGGAGACAAATGCTATTTTGTATCTTGTTTCAGCTGAGTTTTAGCTCTGTGCTAACTTGGTTGTTTAATTGTTTTACCACAAACCATATTTTTTTTTCTTTTTTAGTATTTTGGTTCTGATTAAACATAAATAAGTCGACTGTATAGCTTATGATTACTTCAAAGATACACAGACTTTGTGTTCTCAGATTACTCAATTAGAACACAATTAATCCTCACTCAGCTTCTAATTTGAAATGAGCATTGCTGATATTCCTGACTGCAGTAAGATCTCTTGAAGAATCACATGCTGATTATGTGGACGCCAGGCCCTGATTTTTCAGAAGTGTTCAGCACAATCAATGTGTACTAGAATTGATTAGAATTAGGAATATTGTCTGTTTGTGAATTCAAATGAGAAATTAAAGAACTTAAAAAGACAAAATTTGGATAGTATTTCAGATTTCCAGTTCTCTGATTTTTATTATGCTTTTAAGAGGCCTCTCCTAAATCCTAAATTTTCCAGCTTTTATAGTGTATCCTGGTGAAACCCCTAATTAAGAAAAGGCATCATATCCTCAGCATTTTCCCCCAAACCAATACTGGCAACTAGATCAAAAATAAAATCTCTTTCCTGCTGTAAAAAGCCAGATGTAGTCCATCAAGGCACTCCTCATTGTGTTTAAGTTTCCAAATAATAAAGCAATTTGCAAGAGGCCTCGGAGCGCAGCCCTACCTGCTGATCCTGTATTGTGGGACAGGTGATTTACTCCTCTGAACTTCAGAGCTCAGCAGATTTGCAGGTACTGCTGTTGAAGTTTTAATTTAGGCAAAGATGCTCATAAAGAAGTGCTCAGATGTTCAGATGTGAATCCGGTTTTATATCCCTGGCAAGTTCAATAGTGTTCAGCTTCTGCTTTTGATTCATTTAAACAGGTTTATGAAGAAGCAGCATATTAAGCTTTTATCTCTCTCATATATACACCAGTGTCTGTGCATGCTCCCTAGTTAGTACTTTTTGTATATATAAGCTCTTATATGTTTTAATATAAACTGTATAATATCTATATGGCATTAATATTGGTATCTGTTTTATTTTTCTATATTAAAGGCTACATTCATCTTGTGCCAGATTTCAGAGGTTTTGCAGCTGCAGTGTATGTTCAGTTACCTCTGCACAGCTCATTTTGCACGGTATCTTATATTCACTGTGTGGGAACTGAGTCTTGAGGCGGATTAAATTAATTTGTGGTAACTTGAATTCAGCTCTTGCTCCCTTAATATTACAGAAATGCTATTTATTGATGTGCTCTTGCCTCACTTTTAAGAACAACCTCTATGATTTTGTGGTGACAAGATTTAGAGTCTTTATTTAGCTGGCATTACTGTGGCTCTCAGAGCAAAACTGTTTTGTTTATATGGGTAGGACTTTGCTGTACTTATCCTCAAGAAGGAAAAGCTGCATCTAAAGTAATTTGAGAAAACATGAAGCACATGAATCTTTTGAAGTAACTTTCAACACAAGGGCACTCTTTTGTATTTTGTCACTTGTAGATATCCACTTATTGAAATCCAACATGCTTTGTTTAAAGTCAGAACACAGACTAGGAGAGTAATTCCACTTAAGCTTCTGTGCGTGTGGATATTGTCCAAACACATTTTCTTCCTGCTGTGTCTTATTCCACGTGCTGTTGTGGAATGGCTCAGGACCTAGTGCAGATTTGATGTTCTTGGAGGTCCAAATGGGGATTTTAAACTTAAAACTTTATAGTCTAAATAGTCTCTTTCAAACTTAGGTAAGACAGAGCCAAGGTGAAATTTAGGATGTGTTCGTGAAAGGCAACAGACATTCAAAAAAGATGAAGAAATTGCTGTGTGGATTTGAGGCAACATGTTGAGGATGCAGAATTTATTATAATTCACTACTTAAAGTTTCTTGTCAGAGGACCATTTCCACTTTACCTTTCACAAGTCCCAGTAAACCTGCCTGTTCTTCATCAGCCTGTGCTCCCCCAGGCCCACAGAAACATTTAAGACAATTAATGACCTCTCTCCAAAAAAACTCTGTTCTCTTTCTGT
Organism: Pachyramphus minor; assembly: GCA_013397135.1. NCBI lineage: Eukaryota > Metazoa > Chordata > Aves > Passeriformes > Tyrannidae > Pachyramphus > Pachyramphus minor. Next base: position 301,155 of record VYXB01008643.1, on the reverse strand, counting down.
TCCTTGGTTGTGTTGCTGTGAGGAACAGGTCCTGTCATGGCTTTTCCCTGGGGCAAGCAGTCTGCAGTGCCAGGAGAGAGTTGGTCCTGGGGCTGCTGCGTAGAACCATTGGATCATTTAGGTTGGTGAAGTCTTGTAAGATCATCAGGTCCAAGCCTCAGCCCAGCACTAAATTATGTCCCTAAAAGTGCCACATCTCACTCATAGGAAGAACCAATCCAGGTGCTCAGGACCAGGCATAACATGGATACTGCTGCAGCTCAGGGTGCTGTGCCAGTAAAATGCCCTTCTGGTGTTCTAGGAATTTCTTCTAGTGTTATTTTGTGTGTTGGGTTTTGTGTTTTGTTGTTGTTTTTTGTTTTTTGGGGTTTTTTTAAATATTTGCCTTAATTAACTCACAGTTAATTAATCAGTTCAGCAGTTTTTCTATACTTCTTTGTTTCATATCAAAAAAAGATCAGTCTTGATGCAAATGGCTTCCCCTTGTGATGTTTTCTTTTATTATTTGATTCATTAAGTACAGAATTTGCTTCGGTTTCTAAAAACAAACACACATTTGTTATCATTTCTGTAATATTTACTGATTAATGTTTGCTAGAAAACTACAACTTGATACAGTGTCTAGAGCATGTGGTTCATAACAGTGTTTATTTTCTTTATTCTCTTTTGCTATTTTCATTAGACATAAATCACTGCAATGTGTGGAATGGCGCTTAAATGCAGACCAGTAAATAAGTTTGTTTAGAAAAGTGCCTATGTTTAGAATGACACCTGCTTATGCAAGTTTCTTCTCATGTGCCTTTATTTTAATCCACTTGCCTTAATGATTAGAAAAAAATATTTTTCATTATCAATGCAAACATGCCAGTGCTCATAGAATGAGAAGTTTATATCCTTCTTTATCACTAAAAATGTAATCTATCATTTTTCAATGAAAGAGGCAGAAAGAGTAGCATAATTTTCAGCTCTTGCCGTGTGTTTGTGGCATTACTAAACAGAGGAATACAGACCAAATCCTGATCACATGGAAGAACATGGAAGATACCATCAGTGCATTGTTGCTCTCTTTTCATATTTGGAGTTTAATCTTCTTGTGCTGGGACAAATCCTGTTCATTTGAAGCTGATTGGTAAAATAACAGTGAATGAAAAGAGATTGAGATCTCTGGTTAAATTTTATAGAAGCCTAAAGAACATATTCTCAAAAAGCTATTTTTAATCTATTAAGGTTCATCTCGTAAAAGTCTCTGATAGAAACAGGGAGGAAAAAAGTTCCTCTGGGTAGATGTAGAGAATGATCAAGGCTGGGCTGCTGTCCTCTGCTCCAGAGAGGAGACTTTCTCCAGGGAGAATCCATTAAGAAGTATTTTTAAATCTAAATACGGTCTTTGTCAACATCCCAGCTGTGCAGCCTGGAAACACAGTTTTATGTTGCTGATCTCAAATAATCACTGATCTATTTAACCATGTTTTGATGCCTCCAGGTCCAAGAGGCACGCAGGCTTAGCTTCTTGTTTGCAGGGTTTGCTCATTTCCCAGGCAGTGTTCCCTTGAAAATGCCGAGGAGAGCAGCAGCACCGCACACATTTGTGATTTGTTTTTCTTTTCTGTTTTAGGCCCTTCAAACCACCACAGCCAGTCAACGCTGAGGCCGCCTCTCCCTCCTCCTCACAACCATTCCCTGTCCCATCACCATTCCTCTGCCAACTCCCTCAACAGGAACTCGCTCACGAACCGCCGCAACCAGATCCACGCGCCCGCCCCGGCGCCCAACGACCTGGCCACCACCCCCGAGTCCGTGCAGCTCCAGGACAGCTGGGTGCTCAACAGCAACGTCCCTCTCGAGACCAGGTGGGTGCTGTGATGGACACCCCGGGAGGTGATGCTGATGGGCCTCTGGGTTTGTCAGGAGCAGGGTTTGGTGCGCTCTGTGTCACTGGTGGCTTGGGCTGATGCAGCACTGGGAGTCAGTGGCATTAGAACACCCACCAGCCCCTATTTGCTTTGCTTTCCAAGGTAGGCAGGTGAACATCTCTGTTCACATCCCATTTTGGACTGTCCCTGCATACACAGCTCATGAGATTAGTAAAGCATATTTATATCACGGGCTCAGAGACAGTTTACTTAGAATTCATATTGACTGCGCTGCTGAAAAATTACACATTTTTCCTTTCCTGAGGTAACAAACAGAGGCTCACTTGACATTATGCATTTTGGGAGACTTGGAGAAACAATCCCAGATTCAAGACTGACAGTACTATAATTTTAATTTATACCTCATCCAGCGTGCGAGTTCATTTTAATCTCTTCTGTATGTGTTAGCAGCTTGATGCCTGTGGGGCAAACAGTGGCATATAAATGAAAAGGTGCAGCACTTAGGCTTGACAGAGAAATATATAAATAAGTGCCTGACATGCTGCTGGTCCAAATATTCTGGTTTGTTGTCATTTGGGGTATGGAATGTCAAACATATTTAACTCGCACTTTAAATAGCAGAGCTGGCAGAGCTGATCTCTCAGAATTTAAAATTGGTCGTGGTGGTGCTGAGTAAAATGCTTGGAATAGCAGGGTGGTGCTGCTTGCCCAGGTAGTGGTAAACACAAGAGTACAGGTGGAGGAGCTGGGCTGCTGGTACCACTGGTTTGTACTGGGGTTTCAGCTGCTGGGTTTCCACAGCTTCTGAGATGCTACATTTGGTTTGCAACCTTCTGGGAATTTAATGCCACTCTACTTGGTTGCACCCTGAGTAGCTACATATGGTGTAGTTATACCACCATGCAGCCTCAGCCTAGGCCCTCCAAAAATTTGATTAAAGACTGTCATCTGGTTTGGAGCTCTGGGAGGAGCTGCTATAGCTGACTTGGAGTTACAGCACCCAGGCTGTTGTTACTCCGTGGTTAATCAGTGGTTATTCCTCCATGGGGAGAAGATGAGACTGGAAAGACCAGGGAGTCTGTGCCAGTCTGTGCTCCTGGGCTGGGCTGAGTTGTGCACAAGGGGCTGCACTCACATTGCCCTGCTTTGCTAAAATGGAACATGAGTGCCATGAAGAAGTGGGGTGCTAAAATGCAAATGCAAGTTATCCAAAGCCAAGGTGGCCAAAAACAAAAAGAAAGGAAAGGGATTCTGGCTTGCTGAAGGTTTGGAGCTAACTTTGGCCAGGAAAAAAAAGTGATGCTCAGCTCTTAACTGCTGCTCCTGTGAGAGCCTCTGCTACTTTTTAGGGCTTAACTTGGGCATCTTGAATTTCTTATTTATTGTTAAGATTTACAAGATAAAGCTGTTGGTCCTGTTCAGCCCAGGCCAGTGGATCATTGCCCAGGATTAGAACACAGTTTTAATTTTGGTGTAGAGTGGCCCCAGCTGCACCTGGTCTGCCTGTTTCCATATGAAACTGATCTTGGGTACAGCAGTTCCCAGAATGTATAATTTCTGAAGTTGTAAGATTGTCCCAATTTATCAATCACTTGACATGGATGGAATTTTTTGGGATTCTTTGCCTTGATACTGGCAGTCCCTGAGCCACAGCAGGGGGCATTTGCCTGGCTGGTTTTATTTTGCTGTCTGATTTTGTGCCTATTCCATGACTGTGGTGACTGTCAGTTCCATTACTGACTTTGGTTCTTCTCCTTTTTATTTTTTTATCATGAAAACTCTGGGAATGTATATGTACATGTTGAGGACAAAAGGTTACTCTGTGAATACTGTTATTTTTGGAGGTTGCAGGATGCCCTGCAGTTAATTGGAGCCTTTTGGTAGATAGGTTTGTCACAGGCAAGCATTAAGCTATTAGAAAATGTCCTGGCAGAATTGCTGTGTTCCAAGACTATTCCAGAGTTGCTTCAGGATCGATTTTTCTTCTTTTCTGAAATTACACACCTGACAGGTCTTGATGACAAGTTTCATCACAAGAATATTAACTCGGAAGATGACTATTTTTTTTCTGTTTGCAGAGAGTTTTGTTGAAATGGATGCTTCTAAAATCATTGGAGACTTTCAGAATTGCCTGTAATTCTTTCACTTTAAAACTGGCATTTCATCTACATTCATACCAATAGCCTCAAAAAAAAAAGAAAAAGACACCTTTTTGGTAACTTTTTATTTTGGCTTTTATTGCTTTAGCTTGTTGCAAAATACTGACCCCTCTCTCATCCCACCTCTTCACAGTGCACTGCTTTTTAATTTTTGTCTTGTTGTCTGTTTATTAATCTCAATAGAGAAGTGCTCAGGAGGGAAAGCACTGGCAGCACCTGCTTTATCAGGAAAGAGTTTCATAACTTTTAGTTTTCACCTTTCAGTTATCTTCAGTAGATTCTGCTCTTGGTTGAAAATGATGTGTAAGGAGTCACGTTACTGATTATGAAACAAAAAGGGGTACCTGAGCCATCTGAAGGGAATGCTTTGTGTCAGCACGACAAAACTCAGCTCACAATTTAGATTCCAGATGTCTCTTTATCTAACAGTACCCAGTGCTGAAATCATTGAATAATGCAACATGTGTCTGCATGTTCTTATTTTGTTTCTGGTAAGAATATTTTAACCTTCCCTACATTCCCTTGCTGTCTTAGGCAGCTTGGTCTGAATTCAGACTGTTTGGAGACATCACGTTTTCCAAATATATCCTTTCTCCATCTCTTGTTTCAGTATTGATTGGGGGTTGTTAATCACATTTGTTTTATTTTCTTTGTGGTGTAAAGGAAGCTTTTACTGCTACCTGCACATGTTTTCATGTGGCCTCTTCAGGCAACTGTACCCAAATCTCCATGTACCCCTTGTGATGCTGTATTTTTTACACAATTATTCTTGGCTGTATTGCAGCAGCTCATCACTTCAAGTGGTGTAACAAGTTTGCAAAATGCCTATATGGAATTCCTCATTACACATTTTTAGAGTCATAGGACGGTTTGGATTGGAAGGAGCTTTAAGGATCATCAGGGACAGGGTCACCTGTCACAAGTTGCTCAAAGACCTGACCAACCTGGCCTGGAACACTTGCAGAGATGTGTGCTGGATTTTAGTGTGCTTGTTGCTGAGGCAATCAAATATGGACTTGCATCTTCCCTAGTCTGCTGCTGCTTTACGGCGGCAAGAGGCCCCCTGGCTGGCTACATAATTGTTCTGTTTTCTTTGAAATAAGGGTCTGTAATGGAAGGGTTGAAATATCCCTAAGTAAGGCTGCAGTAATGCATCGCCGTAGCGTTTTTATGGTGCTATTTTTATGGTTCATTTCTGCAGTATTTAGCTGCCTTACCTTTAGGCTCGGAGCTGCTGTTTAATGCTCTTTAACTTTTATTGTCCTCCTTGCAGTCTTGTTTCAAACCATCTCCTCCTCCTTCTAACAAAGTGCTGGTTTCTGCCTTTTCCAGTTAAGAGGTGTTCCTTTATTGCTGCTTTAATCATTGCTTTCGAAGGGGGTTTGTGATGGAAATACTGCCTTTGAACCTCCCGGTGTGAGAGTCTCGTTACTTCCAGACAGCCAGAGAGGGAGCACCTGCTTTAAAGCTGGAAATGCTTTGAGGGCACAGGGAGAAAAGAATGGCTTTGCAAGGGAGGTTCACGTGGCTCTTTGCACTGCAGGAGTCCTCTGGGGCAGGAACCTCACACAGGCACTGGTCGAAAGGGAACGACCGGTGAGGGAGGAGAACGGAGGAGCTTTCATGGACAGATGTTTGGGATTGCCTCATGTGCTAAACCTTGTTTCTATACTTTATATTGATATTAAATTAATTGGTGCAGTTGTCATTAATAATTCTTAATCCAGGAGGGGAAAAAAGTAGAATTAAACAGAAATCAGTCTTATTCTTTAAGTAATCAGTCTCATAATTTGAAATATTTTCAGTCCAAATCTTGTAAAGATAATTTTGTATCTATGTCTGTAATTTCTTTGAGCTTGCTCACAATGATCTGTTGCTAGGCTTCGAGGAAGACTGTTACATCCTAATGTTTCTCCCATTTTTTGAGAGAAAGGATGATGGTCACTGATTCTGGTGATTATTGGTTTCTGTAGAGCTTGTGGGCTGTAGTATAAGACCAATGGTACAAACCTGAGGTCATTTAAGCGAAGTTCAGTGAATTCCAGTGAAGGAATGAACACAGTGCCTGTGCACAGGCTGTGGCAGTGTGGCAAAAAACAGGAATAGAGCACATAAAAAGAGGGATTTAATTCTGCAAGGGGAGGGGTATTAATTTTTTTCAAGAAAGAAATGAATGGTCTGTAGTGGTGTTAATACTCATTCACATGCTGTCCCATGTTTGGGTGTCAAGATCAGCTGCAGAACTTCTGAACTGAATATATCATCTTGAAGTTTCTGCCTGTGTGAAAGTTCCAAGCTATAGCTGCTCTCTGCAATTGTCTGCCTATTTTCAATGGTGTCTCAATATTTTGATAACTTTGTACATGATGCAAAATGTTCTGGAACAGAAGACTGAAACAAAATTTCTTTTCCTTTTGTTAATGCAAATTTCTAGGATATATTGGGCATAACAAACAACTACTTGGAACAGCGAAGTCCTCACTCTAATTTTGCTTTGTCTTATGTAGCTTTCTCTGACCTAAAATTACTTAAAGTGTGCAGCTACAGGCACAAATGCTACAGCAGGTCAGTCCTCTGAGACTGAGGGCTGGGGCAAGCACTGGCTCCTGCATGTGAAGGTTGCAGGAAGGTTGTGGGGACTTTCCAAATAATTGGGATCTGTGTGGCTAGATTCTGGACCTGCTTAAAAATCAAAAGCATTTTAAAGAGTCAAGGAAAGCACAGTCAAAAGCATCCCCAAGGACTTGACACACACTTGGGCCACGTACTTGGAGGAATTCCAAAAGCACTGTAGAAAGGTCATTTTTAGCAGGCTACTGGGATATCGCCTTCGTAACAAATGTAGACACTGAAAAAAAGAGGAAAGGAAAACACCACAAAAGCAGGATACATAATGATGATTCAGAAAATCCATCTAGATAGACTCCCACTCAGGATCACGTAAGCTCAAAGAAGTTTTTACTGATTGCAGATAATTGCATGTTTTCACGATCTTGTTGGTTGGCATTTTTAAGTTCTGGGTCGTGCAAAGTGAACAGGCAGTGTGAGTGACTGTACAGGAAGAGGCAGGTACCTTTAGGGTGTTACTTTTTATTTTAAAAGAACTAAAATTTTGGGTTATCTTTTTTTTTAAAAAATTTACATATAGGCTGGTAAAAGTCTCTTTGAGTTCTGAGTTTTATTATTCTAGTCTGTTATTTATAGGCTTGAAATAGCACTGTTAGTCCTTTTTTTCTCGTGAAGTGAGTAGTTGAATGAAGAGATAGTGGAGAGCTTTATATGTATGCTCTACCTATAAGTATATATAGGTATATATATACCTATATGTATAGGTAGAAAGTTAAAAATGAATGGACCCATTGAAATGCAAAATACTCCCTACTGAAATAACAAATGTAGGCATTATTGGACTTCATCACTTGACAGTATGCAACACACTACTCAGAACTTTAGGGCATGAGGTTTTCTGCCTAAAGAAGGGGAAGTTCTTACAGTTGAGCTGATGCAGAGCTGCCCAAATGTTCCTATATCTGCGTTATTAATTGTGCTCCACTGTCATGTAAATGCATACGCAAAGACACTGATAGTTTTGTGTTTGTGTCTGTAGCTATGCCTGTTACTCTTTCCTAGGCATTAACCAGCAGTTTCCCTACTGCATTCCTGGGGAATAAGCAATAGTGCAAGAAAGAGGTGCATAAATTTAAAGGGCAAAGTAGTTATTTACTGTCTAACTACCACAAAATCTAACTAGGATTCAAGCAGACAGGCTGAGGGAGTGTGCTCACCACCTCTTGCAGGGCACCCAGAATCTTTTTTGACCACACAGGTCAGGAAGGTGAGGGATGGCCACTGTAGCTCCCCAGGGTTGCTGAGCCATGTGCCACCAGTTCCACCCAGAGCATCCTTGCTAGGCTTCCTGGGTTCCCCTTCTAGAGCTTATGCCTTTCCATGTTGGTGTTTCTCCCTCTCAAAATCTTGAGTTGCTACCAATCCCCATCTCAGCAGTCCTTCCTCTCTCAGTATTTTCCACTGTACCCTTCTGTAGCCTGTCCCACAGCTCTGTGTCACAGCAGGGCTGTGCCATGGGGCCATACCAGAGCCAGGCCTGGAATGCAGTGGGGACAGTCCCAGAGAACACTCCAGAGGGTTATAAGAAGTTATAAAAGTGTATCCAGCAGTATCTCAATCTTCCAAATAAAGCAGGGTTGTCCTGTAGAGAGGTACCCAGAACAGAGCTGGTGCTGCTGCTGTAGTACAGTGCAGGTGTTTTGCCCTTGGGAACATTGCCCATTTGGTTTTGTTTAACAGTGAGACAGGTCAGGGTGCCCAAAGGTTGGCACCTGCCTTTTTGCCCAACACCCTGCCTTGCTGTCAGGCACTGTTCAGTTACTGCTTTTCATGTGTCCAACTGTGTCTTTGTTAGAGGGTGGTGGTGACAAACCAGCCTGGTACTCACGGCAACCTCCGTGACACTCTGCTTTGCACTCTGCAAAGTTTTGGAACACTTTGCCTGGGGGTGTGAAGAACCCAGCCTTTCCATCATCAGCTTTCCAAGAGCTGAGGAGCTCTTACTGGAGCCGTTCTGGGAGCTGGGTGGCTGCTGCAAGGTTCAGAGTTAGGTTACAGTGGGTAGAAGTGTCCCCTTGATACTGATGTGTTCATCCTGAATTACTGTTTCTGTGCCTAAGAGAGTGTCCTTAGTTCCTGTGTCATTACCTGCAGTGGGCTGGAAATCACTGAAATAGTGTGTTGTGAGGACTGTGCTCTGTTTGCAACGAGCATTTGGGTGTGGGGGTGCACAATGTATATAAACTGGCCAGTTGGTTTATGTAAGTGTGTATTTTAAATAGCTTTCCACTGAAAAATCTGTCTTACTGAGCTTAATCTGTAGATTTGACGTGATTGAGACAATTCCTTGTGACTACACAATTTAGACATGTAAAGATAACATGTATTAACCTTTACTGCTAACTTCAGAGCTTTTTGGGGGGAGACCCAAGTCCCTGTGTTCTGGGCAGTAGAAAGGGTGCATTTATACCACACTCAGCTGTGGAAACCTGGCTGATAGACCCATGTTTTGTGCAAGAACGTGCAATTAAATCTCATTTGGAGAAAGACAGGGACACAGGTAACCAAAGCTTGCACCAGTCTACTGCTCAGAGTTCATTTTTGCATAACAGGCATAACAACAGCTTATATAGTTTTCTTTAGTCTGGATTTCTTTTTGTATGAAAGGTAGAAAGCTGCCATAAAACTTCACTGTCTGAATTTGGCAGCCACTTTGAGGCTTCCATTGACATAAAATGACTCATGGCTACTTTTCTGGAGGACTTTGAAGCCTGAAGATTTTTTTTTCCTCCCAATGAAAGCCAGCATGTTATGTTCTATATTCCATTGTTTCTTTTCTTCTAAGAATAAATGTCCAATAAAATTATAGACAGGTGTGATTTTACCACAGCTTGAAGATATTTTTAAGTCCTAGAACAGCTAAACTGTTTCTATTCTCTTGGCATGTAGCTTTTCTATTTATTAATTACTATTAAAACCCATAAAAGCTATTAAAAAGAGACAGTTTAAGCATTACGGTTCTCTGTATGTCTTTTTTTTTTAATAGAGAATAATTTTAGGGTTGTATGAGGAGGGAAAGAAGCAATTTATGTTGGAAAGTGTCTTGTTCTTCCTTTCTGTTACGGTTTTTCATCACAACCCCTTTTTTTTTCTCTCCACTCATTCTTGCAGTGTGCTGCCGTGACAATCTGGCCAGAAAAGAGGGGGGAAAAACGATTGTTCTCTCAAAGAATATGGAAGTTAATACAGTCTCTGTCAGACCACTATTCCCTGAACACCAGAGATCCTTTTGACCTGTGGGAAAATAAATGCTAGAGCGAGCTCTGAATTAATGAAGAAAGCAAAATATAGCCTTTTCCATTTACCATCAGTGCCCAGAAGGGTGGACAAATGTCCCCTTGCAAGCTCAACTTTCAGAGATGTCACCTTTCTCCTGGTGTCAGTGATGAGGTGCCCCTGTGTGACCCCCACGCTGCTGAAAACAAAAGGGGTTCATTCTGCAGCCCAGAGCCCATGGAACGAGCTGCAGGCTTCACTTATGTTCTGTGAGCAGCACCCAGGCTCCTTCCATGGCTTTTCAAGGACACTTAAATTACCAAATCATTGCATGGTGACAGTCATATTTTGTATTTTTTCGGTATAGGATTGTCTTATTGATCCGCAGAAATTAGGGAGACTGGGCTGAGACTCAGCAAATTTACTCTCATGTTTTCAAAATAGAGAATTAGTCCCAGTTTAATTCAAATTACTAATGCTAATTGTGAGGCAGAAAATGTGTTTTTCTTAATTGTGTTTGATGGGTGAACAGGTAAGACAGAGAATACAGTTTTTTAATTCTTATATGGAATGTATTTGAAATTAAGTGAACTGGTACAAATCAGATCATTTCTTTTCATAAGCAGACGTTGTACGATGCTCCCAGCCTTACTGCTGTGAGGCTGTAATTAATGTTGATAAATGCTCATGTTCTCTCTGTGCAGCTTCAGCCCACAGACAATTGGTTGTACCAGAGCATGTCAAATCTCACATAAAAATATGGCTATAGATCATTGGGTTTAGGGATAGAGTTGAGACAAGTCAATTTATTTCCATTAGTGGCTGAATCTAGATTTAAAACTCCGGGGGTCCAAGTGTTTTGTCCGTTGTGTTCTCAGTCTGTCTGTTCTGCTTTGCTATAATTTAAGGTATATCTGCTAATCTGGCCTCCAGCTTCAGGATGTGGTGTCAGTTTTCCAAAGTGGCTTGGTGGATATTTAGCAGATCTTTAGTTAAATGTCTTTTTTAAACTTCTCAAAGCAGAACTTCTACTTGCAGATACTGTTCTGTCTTCTGGTGGCTGCCACTTTGTCAGGAGGCCTCACATGAATTTGGGGAACTTTCAGTTTTCAAAATACATGGGTAGGACTCAAGGGTGTGAAAATTCAGGGTTTTCCCAATGACATTATTTTCTCCTTTGCTTTGAGAATGGCACTGTTCTATGTATCCTTTTCAGTCAGCCTCTTTCACTCTACCAAGTTCTGATTAGTTTTAACAGTATCATAAAGATCATGTTTGTATGGATAAGTGTTTTGATTTTCTTTATATACTTTAGGTATCTCAGTGTGGATCAGAGTGGAACTATTTTTTTGCTCTACATCTTTTTTGTCTTCTCACATGAAACCGTATATGATTGACATGTTCTATTAAAGCATATCTAGATATTCATTAATTCAGTTTTAATGGGAGCAGAGTTTCATTATATATCTGAGTTTACTTTAACAATGCTTTATATTAAAATTTCCACTGGTACTGTAGCTACCTTCTCAGCTAAAGGGGACATAAAATTCCTGGGTTTAAAAACCTTGACATTTCAGATAAAGACAGTTCCAAGGACAGCAATTTCCAGTTTGATTCTATGAGATCAGCTTTTGGGCAGGAAAAGGGTAAGAACTGTTGTAGACCCTGAGGTCCCAACCTGAGAAGGCCACTCGTGCCATGAGGATTCAGGAGGAGAAGGGGGTTTTGGACTGAGGGAGATGCAGATTTAACCTGGATGAGGTTAAATGAATAAAATCCATAAGTCTTTGTCTCACTGCATGTCTCTTTCTTCTGTCCTTCCCTCCTTCCTCATGCTCCATGGCCCTGGGTCCAGTCATGGAAATGATCTTGTGCTCCAAACTCTGAAGAGCAAAGCAGAATGAACCAAACCTGCTTCTGCTACCAGGTGCTAGTCAGGTTTTAACCAGACAGAAGGAGCAGAAGAGTCAATAGATCCACTGTAACACAACCAGCACGATAATGTCATTTTCCCAACAGTTAATTGAACTGTTGCAAAGTAAAGAAACATTTAAAATGAAGTGTTCAAGAAATCAGACTTGCATTATTTCTTGCTTCTGTGTAACTGGAAGGTGTGTTTTTTAATTTAACAAGCTGGGTAATTTTGAGGGGGAACCCTTCTGGCATTTGCTTTTACTGTGTTTTCTTATAGATCACGTATGATGTGCAGAAAAGAAGTCATTCTAACCTCTCATGAACCTCAGGGATAAGGAAAAAAAGGGCAATTTTATTTGTTAAAAAAACCCCCACACAATGTTTCTATTAAGTAACTGGTATTAATCTACCTGAGTTTGGTTGCAGACTTGTGTGTCTGAAGTCTCCAAAGCACAAGGGAAAAGTTATGATGGTGGATACTGCCACTGCCTTTGGGGACTGAAATATTTTCTGAAGCAAACCAGGTTTTGGTCACTGTCCTAGAACAGCTACAAGGTCACATGAAGTTTAAAAATCAATATTAATAAAGGCAGTGTCAAACTAAATAATTTTCTTGTTTGTTAATAGAGTTTATTAATTAATTCAGGCTGTCTTCAGATGGGAATGTTTAATTATAAACTGTGAAACCTGGCCAGCCTTGCTTTTACTGTCTTCTACCTGTGTGCAAGTTCCGTGCAATTTATTATACTCTGGGTTTCACTTCAAAATAAATGCTTTAATATACTTTAAAATCACTTCTGCTATTCTGTAAAATAAGCATGCACTAATCTATGCTTGACAGTAGGCACATGCATGATGGTGGGCTGGAAAAAGTACTCGGGAAACACATTTCAGCTTCAAACTTCCAAATTGTTGCTGTAATAAACAGTGACTGACATGGATTTTAAAGCTCTAACAGGTGGTTTGAGAGCGACATACTGGATTGTATCTGAATAAAAATGTTAAACATATTTTACATTTGAAGTAAGACTTGGGTTATTTTAGGCTCTGGTTTTGAGTTTGGAGATTACTGAGTGTCTTCGTTCTGGCTGATTCCAAGAAGCACTTGTTTTTCAGAGCTGTGAAGGGAGAGGGAACAGAATAAATCTTCAGAGCTCTTCTGTCTTAAGCCAAGTGGCCTTCTTGAAGACCACTGCCCTTATTATATGGTTCTCTTTTTATTGTTTGTCTGAGAACATGCCTGTAGTTAGTTCTGCCTGATTGTGAGAAGTTAATTTAAAGAAACCAGTCGTACAGTTTGCTTTCTTGATTTCCTCTGTCTGGAATGCATTTACAGCACTTGCTAAGATTTTGTTAGGGAGTATATTCTGTCCTTTATTTTCTTCTTAACAAATGCATGGGCAGTTGAGTCCTCTTTTTTTTCTGCTCAGTCACGTGCTTTTCTTTGTTGTTCAAAAAAACCCTGTGTACTGTTAAAAAAAAATCATGGTTAATTCTAATTCTGGCAAGATCTTTTCTTACAGGACTATGGGTTTTGCTGGTGGCTTTTGGCAGGAGTGTAAATGAGACTTGTTGTGTTGTTTTCCTAGAATATTTGTTGGGTGGTGGATTCCACAGGGAGCTCACAGACACTTCACTGGTCATGCTGTGTTTTAGCTAGTATGTGGTCAAGTTGCATCTAATTACAGAAGGGATTAAGAAAGATATCCTGACACAGTGTTTTAGTACCAGTGGTTAAGCTCTGGGAGCAAAAAGACTATGAGAATGTTCATCTCTGTTTACTCATACAAAATCCTTTTTAGTTAAATTCAACAGGCTATGACATCTGCAGGGGAATGGGAGTAGGAGATGTTCTTTCTTAACTACAGGACTTGCCATTTTCAACTGTGTTCCATTTTATGTTTTCCAGGCATTTCTTGTTTAAGACATCTTCTGGAACTACTCCGCTGTTCAGTAGCTCTTCCCCCGGTTACCCGTTGACCTCAGGAACGGTTTATACTCCACCTCCCAGGCTGCTACCTAGAAATACATTCTCTAGGAATGCATTCAAGCTGAAAAAACCCTCCAAGTATTGCAGCTGGAAATGTGCTGCTTTGTCTGCAATTGCTGCTGCAGTCCTGCTTGCCATCCTGCTGGCGTATTTCATAGGTAAGGCTGTGTTTTCTCTTGTCAAATCCCAGGGCTGTGTCAGCAAGTGAATGTTCAGCAGGTAAAAGGATGGTTAATGTGTTTCACAAATTTGTGTTCTTAATGAGCAAAGAATATTATTATTCCTTATAGTGGTTAATGAGGACAAAATAAAGTGGTCAAGTCACGTTCACTGTCATAAGAGCAGTGGAAACAAGAACTCTTCCACTTCCATTCAGGATTCTTAATGTGCAGTGTTAACTTTAGGTGTCAGATATGCACCTCTCATAGATGGCCCAAACAGAGTGATGTAATGACTTGTTCATGTACTACTATACATTTAAAAAATATTTGGGAAACATTGTGGTAGTCAGTGAACCCACATAAGTAACACAACCCAGTGACATTTGAATTCAAACATTACCATCACGTGCTGCCTTTATCTAAAAACCACAAAATCATTCTGATTAGTAGCTCTCTGTCTGTCTTGGTCAGTGTGCCTAAATGCTGGGGGTTTAGACCTGAATCATTAGATAATTCCATTTTGTGTGCTGTTATTTTCCGTGTTCCACACATCCTTAGTTTTGTAAGGAAAAGTATAGAAACTCTAAATGTTGTGCTTGTTTTCCATGATTAATGTATTAATAGTGACCATACCATGTCCTAATTCTTTCTTTGATTTTTTGAGATTTTTTTTTAACATGCTTCCAATATTTTGTCTTTTTTAATTTAACTATTTCTGATTTTCTCCCCGATATCCCCCTCATTCTCTGTTGTAGAGGTTTTTCTAAGTGTCTACACAAACTATCTGTGTATTTTGTACCTTTTCCAATGCCTCCAACAATACATTGATGACAATGACGTGCTGTACAAACTCTCTTCTCTGAGTAAATGGCAAAATTATTGCAGCTTGATGATATTTTCTGTTTTTTACTTTCCAGACCTCTTCTGTGTGAGTTTTATTTCATCTCTGAAACCATACTCATATATAGCACTCAAAAGACCTATAAAGATGTACTGAAATTTCTCTCTGCTCTTTTTCTTTGTTTTTTGATCCCATATAATCTGACTCCTCAGGATAGACATTGTTTTCTTAGAAAACCCCATTTTTCATACTAATGACCTTCTACATGTAATTAATATATACAGTAGTAAGAGCTGACTACTTTATTGTTGCTGTCTGTCTAGTCCAGGCCTACATCCCAACAAAATCAGTACAACAGGGCTAACCATCCTTCTGTATTTCTTCTGTAGGAAGCCTCAGAAGAATAACAATCTTAGTTTGATACATAAATGAAAAGATTGGAAAGCACATGATTCATGGAACTTGACAGTTATCATACAACAGCTCCCTGTTTGAGTGATTATGCACATGGGAAATGATATACTGCAAGTTGAACATTTTAATCATGTGCATAACTTTGAAGTGATGGATTATGAAATGTATTTTTCCTTGGCTTTTCAACGTGGTTATTGCTTTATACACTTTCATATATAAGACAAGAGAGAATGTACAGCAATATATTGACTCTTAATAGTTGATGAATGATGTATCATTTCAGGTAATGACATAAGTGATCCATTTTGACAGAAGTTTTTGAGGTCTGTTGAAAGAATGATGAGCACAATAGAGTTGGTAGGGAACACAACAAAGCAGGGTTTAGGAAGAGAGTGTTGGCTCAAGAATTAAATAATGAGAAGTTACCTGACAAGCTTCATGCCATACACAGGAAAGAATATGTCAAAACCAGAAAATAGCTGAAATTAATCCTCTGAATAAATTTGATGGATCCACTGTGATCAAAATTTAAAGTGATGGAAAAAAGAGAAAAGAAAAAAACCAAAAAAGCAGTTGCATAGCCTTAGGTAAAAGGGATGTGCTCTAGTTAGGCCATTTATTACATTAATTCCCTCACTCTCAGCAAAAACTCCTACAATTCATTCCACATGACAAAGAGCAGGTGTAAGACCATCAGCTATAAAGTAATCCTTGCTGTCCTCTGCAGTATGACTTAAGGTGCTAAATCATCTCCTTATTTTTAAAAAAGGGGAGGCACTAAAGGTGCTGGTAACGTTTTTCTGCTCTACATGTCCACAAAGAAAATTTCTCACTCTCCACCATAGCAGAGGTTGTATCACTGGGGTTGCATTATCTCATAATTGGTATGGAAAAAGTCATCAAAGTTTACAGCAGATGGTTCTGCTCCTTGGGTATCAATGCTAGTCAAGACTGTTGCAGGACTAAATGAAAAAGGCAATGATGGCAAATAGGAGGTGTAATTATTTTGAAAGGGTACTTTGAAGTTCTCATAGGCTTCAGGATTTATAAATGGATTGTACTGTCATAAAACAAACAGGATAATTGATGTGGATAAGTAATTGAAAACATGATGTCTTCATGTTTAAACATGGGACTTTCCAGAGGACTGCCTAAGATTATGGGGGCATGAAAAAATTCTTAATTAGGGTGATTTAAAGAGAGACGCCAAAAAAAAATCTCATAACAGATAGAAAATAATAAATACTGAAAAAAATATTAGGGCATTCTTATTGCCTTTCCACTAACACACAGGTAAAAGTACAATGAATGAAATGAAAAGACAGTATGTTCAAAGCTTTCAAAATAAATTCATAGTGGGTAAATAACCTTTGGAACTTTTTGCCACGCTACATAATTGACGTTAAATAAAGATACTACTGAGATTTTAACAAGTAAACATTTGTCAAAATAATGGTGACATGCCTTGTTAGAAGGTAACTTTGGGTTTTATTTTTCTTTTTTTTAAGATACATATAGATTGATTGTTTAGATCATAATATTGTCATTGAAGTTTAGCTATTTATAGGCCAGTAAGTAGCACTTATCTGAGTTTTCCGAAATCTTTCTTTGAAAACTATCCTGACTGATGTCTGGAAAAAATTCCTTCAAGTTGCACTAGTTCTCTGTCAGAAGGCATCTGTTTGTGCAGAATATCCTTGGTTCTGTGTGTGTTTTGCCATCTTAGGCATACTGTTCTGTATTTGAATTCCTTTATACTGGCAGGGTTTCTGCAGAAATTTGACACAGATCAGATTTACCAAGTTGAAAATAAATCAAGTGACTTTGGTTTTTTTCAGTTAAAGGAACGGACAGAGGGGAAAAAAAAATCAGATATGAAAAAGAGGTGGTTCTATGGCTGACTGTTATACTGCTTTTAATATCAGAGAATAGGCATAAAACCAGTTAACTTTCCCTTTACATGGTTTACACAAGTTGTCTGTGTATTTAATGCCAGGTTTATCACTTCTCCCTGTTTCTTCAGTAGCCACATATGAGTGAAATGCAGAGTATTAGTTGCTAGAATTGCACAACCTTTTTGGTAAATTCCAGCATGCAGGATGGAAATAAAATTGTTCCACAATCCTCTCTGAGACTTGTGCCATTTCACAAAGCCCAGGAGTTATTCCTATTATCCAGGGGTGACATATGAAGAATGTAGAAGCAGCCATTCAAATTAGGACATCCTGAAGATATTGGGCTGGTGGTAAAACCCAGTTACAAGAAAGTAATTTATAAAGTGTCAAAAGGAAAGCGTATACCACACATATTGTCTTTGTCAGAGTGCTCACTTCAGAGGTTAAGGGAGTGATGAAAGCATTTGTCATGTTAAATTAGTTTTTAGCTCTTTTGATTCATGCCAAACTCAGAGGGGAGAAATATAAAAAAGAAGAAAGAAGGAGCAGAAAAAGAGTCACCTTGTGTTTTTCGCAAAGTAATTGCTGCCAAATGTAAATACCACATTTTTGTAAGCCCCTACACTGCTCTGATTTCTGCCAATCTATCTTTGAGCATCAAAGAACATCTGACCATCAACATGTCAGACGTTAAAAATATGGTAATTTAAAGTATTTAGACTTTCCTGTTGGGGGGAAAAAAACCCCAACTGTTATTTCCTGTAGAAATTAAGAGCTGCAATAGATTTAAAGATGTTTCACTTAAAAATAATATCTTGATACTCATACTGTAACTTTTAGAGTATTGACGTTATTTTATCTACTATCACTTTGAAGAAGATACAGGAAAAATAAAAGGAAAATGACAGAGATTATGAGAGCAGCATACTTGCACTACATCTTTAGTGCCTTAGTTACACATGAAAATATTATTAGTCATTTATTCCTCAGTGTTATTTGACCTTAAAGACACATGAGGTTTAAGATAAATTTCAGGTTTCTGCATAAACTTGAAATAATATATTCACTTCAGTGCCACAGAAAGGACTGAATTGCCAAAGGGTCTGGCAGTTAATTAAGCAAATGAAAATGTCTTTTTTCTTTTTATTCCCTATATATATATTTGAAATTAAAACCTGAAAAATAGCTGTGCACAGAACATAGGACATACGGGGAAATAAATGGTTAATTTATGCAGTTATTCCTCTCGTACTCCCTGAAGTATTCATTTGTTTCTGTGACAGTCAGACAATAAAATTTATGGGGTTTCTTATTTGGAAGTAGGAGTCTCAGCTTTACTCTGCATCAAATATGTACATACCACAGTTTGCATAAAGTTTTATTCTTCGGGTGTTAATATCAACCTGAGTTATTTTATTCCCACAAACAAGTCGTATTTGTTAATGTAAGTGCTTGGATGAAGTCTGTTCATTCCTCTTTGTAAGTTCTTCCGCTCATAAGTCCAGTTGGCTTTCTTACTCTGATTCCATAGATGAGGATTCATCACAACAGGTTGCTGAAGTGGCTGTCTTATGTACCCTTTGATTATTTTTTTTTTCTCTCTGAGTAGTTTTTTACAAACAGGAACTTAAGTTTTGTTTGATTTCTTATGTTTCATTTGTTTTTCTCTCGTGGAGTCAGAAAACCACTGACTTTGTCTTGTCCGGACTTGACTGAAATCAAATATGCTAGACATTTTGGAAAGCAAGGCTGAAAAAGAGAAAATCATGCAAAGCTGGAACCTCAGAGAGGCAGAGGGCATCTGGCTGCCAATCACTGCGATCAGATTCACTTGAAATCAATGTAAACCGAGGGAGTGCTGCATCTTGCAAGATTAGCTGATGACAGAAGGTTCTGTTCTTAAATTTGCATTGAAAATAGGTGTCACTTAGGGGCAATAATTAAATTTTAGAATATGCCTGTCATATTCTAAATGTCACACATTCAGTGATTCTTATTGACTGCTATCAGTCAATCTGAGAGAGAAAAGCATAGCAGGAGCTCAATAAGCTTGTCTGATGCTGCCTCTGAAAAGAGAGGTTTTGGAGCCTTTTAGGGAAAAGCATCTGGCCCCATTCTGTAAGAAAACTATGTGCTGGTGCTGGGAACCGTGGTGCTTGCCTCCAGGAAATTTAGATGTGGCTTTCTAGCCTAGTAAATGTCCCTATTCCACTGTCCCAAGGTGTGAGGAATTTGTTAGGGGAAGGAGACAGTTTTCTGAGAGACAAGGTGTTCCAGCTGCAGTAGATGTTTAATGCCACAAAGAACAGGAGGACTTGGATGTGAAATTCCTTGGGTATAGTTTCTCTGGGCTTTTCCTGAGTCAAAACTAAAAGCTTGATCTACAGATTTGTTCCAAAAGCCAATGTACCTGTTGTTTTGCCTAGCAGAGGTCTCAGGGATAGTGAAAGCTGGAGGATTTCGGTGTGAAGGGGCAGTTTTGCAGCCTGTTCAGTTCTGTGTCTTTGTCACAGATTTTCATACAGTAAACCTCAGCACTTGAAACTAGAGTGAGACTAATGTTTCCATAACTCACAGAGTGCTACCACATGCTTAGCTCTTGAAATAGAAAAAAAACCTTCCTGCTCAACTACCAGGTCAAACATACTTGGAAACCTTGGCAAGAGACAGGAGACAGAGGGGATCGTAGAAAGTATTCCTTTTTGTGTTACTGGGTATGTTTTCAGGGTCCCTTTTGGTTTGTTAATGCATATTGCACAGCACAGTCTAGGATGGGTCTGAGACAACAGTGTTCACCCGTGCTGGCAGTGCTCCCCAGAAGCTGGTTTTAGAGAGATGGTCTTTACAATTAGTAGAGTTATTATTTATACAGTAGAGGTTTTGGCTTTCTGTAGTCAAAGCTGCAAGAACAGCTCTCTCAGAGATGGTTTCTTCTTCCCTCTCTCGGCTGTGAAGTACATGCTTTGCTGCCTGTGCCCTGGCATCCTACCATGCTCAAACTAGAAAGTGCTGGTTTTCATGATGGCTGTGTGACAGAGCCTATTCTCACTTCCATCAGTGCAAATACTGAATATTATGGATTTTTTTAGTAGTCTAGGATTTAATCCCAGAAGCACAAGGTATGAAGTCTTGTGGAGCAAAGAGATAGCAGAGATAAGTAGATGCAAAATGGGTCTTGCAGGAAGTTCAGAGGCAAAAATGATGAAAAAGCATTGAGATATTTTAGTGAGACATGCTTTATAGCCTAGCCCAACAAACTAAGATGAGGCCATTTTTCAGGGGAAGGGTAAGCATAAAGGATATTGAAGATTAAATTTTGCTAACATAATGCCAAGTCAAAGAAAACTATCAAATAAACCTGTGGTCGTTCTCTCCAAAAAGTCAATGTTCAATATCAGAGTAAAATATCTCATTTCTTCCTAGGATAAACATCACTTTCTTAGCAGTTATTTAGATTGAGATCACCAGTTGATCATTTATGGATTCATCTATATTGATTATTTGTTGCTGTGTTTCTGTGTTGACTCATTGTGTAGCTTTGCACTCTGTGTGCTTTTGGATTTTATTCATTTAAGTGCAGAAGTACATGTTTGCCTTTAGAAATATATCCATTTCTCTATGGGGTAATAGCAGATTGAAAAATGTCACATGGATTTTGCTCTTATAACAGCATTATGAATGCCATGGAAAAAAACTCACAAAAATTACTTAAATGTACTAAAGAGACGAGAACCTATTCAAGGAATGTTCAAGGAACTTGAGGGAAGACAAAATAAAAAATTGGAATTAAATTCAATTTGTGAAAATAATAAGACAGAGTAATAGAGTACAGAAATTATGGAGCAAAGGAAGTTGAACAGTGGCAAGAGAAATGACACATCACTATGAACTGACAGAAAAATTTAGTCACCATATAATATAATGGGATGAAATTATCTCCTTTCAGTATTTTAAAAACTGTTTAAGGAATAGTTTTCAGGTTCATTTCAGCCTTTGCTTCTTCAGGCTTTAATTTCATGTAGTCTTGTTGCATGACACTTTGATCTGCCTTCTCATGTCACTACTCCCAGCCATCCTATATATTCCATATGTCCAGGAATAAAGTTATTGGCTTGCCAAGGTCAGTGAGTTTGAACACCTAACACACCATATTCACGTGATGCTGTGCCTTGTTATTAACTCTCCATTTGATGGTATTGTTATAAACAGACAAAATGACATCTTCCATGATAACTTGTCTGATCCCCGCGACAAATTTTGCACTCAAGATTTAGGTTTACAAGGTTATGGGATAATTCAGTTATGAAGGGACATCTGGATGTCTCTTGTCCAGTCTTCTGCTCAAAGCTGGGTCATCTTTGATGTCCACTCTGTTCTTGAAGACCTCTAGGGACAGAGATTGCACCTGGCTTTATCTTCTTGATGACCTGCAGGCACCAACAAGCTGCTTTGAAGCTCCCCTCTCTCCCCAGGCTGGATAAACACAGCTCCCTCAGCCCCTCTTCCCACAGCCAGTGCTCCAGCCCCCAACCATCCTGGAGACATTCCCTGGACTTGGTTTATTGACGTCCTTGTTGTGTTGGAAGGCCCCAAACTAGATGCAGTTGTTCTAGAAGCAGAATAATGAGGGCTGAGCAGATGGGAGAATCATCTCCCCAAGTCTCCTGGCCATGCTTCTGTTCCTACAGCCCAGGGAGCTGCTGCCAGGGCACATTCCTGGCTCCTGCTCATCCAAGGGGACCCCAGGGCTTTTTACACAGAGCTGCTCCCCAGCCTGGCAGTCTCCAGTTTGTACCACTGCAAGGAGTTATTCCCATTTCTAGTGATCTGAGGCATTTTTGTCTGAATAATGATGAGTGGTGAGCTCTGAGACATGTAGTCCTTTCCCTGAGTGTAAATGAATGTCTGTTTTCCAGAACAGAATTTGACCATGATTGGTACAGAAGAGCCAAAGCCTGTTTTATTTATTAGAGCAATGGGTGTAGGAAGGAGAGGCTCCTTTTTGGACTGATGCATGTATACTTTCTTTATATTCAGCTAATTCTCTCTTACTTAATTTCTCATAATTGTTTCTGACATCAGAAGCTTGAATCACAATGCCAAAATGAAGAATGTAGTTGGTTAGAAAAATCATGTTTTGACTCGTATGTTGAGCAGATTTGATAATGAGAGAATCACTATTGAGCCCCACTGTGTGATTATGAGACAATATGAATGTCTTTATCTTGGCTATTACTAAATAATTACTAGAAAAGGCAAGCATTTGTATTAATATAGTTTCTGAATGGAAAAAGATTTTCATTCTCTAATGTTAGTCTTACAGAACCTCACCTAAAACTGTAAATACACTCTGGGTTTAGTTTGTTTTCTTCTCTGAGATGTCCAGATTTATCCCTCTATGTCATGTTTGATTTTCAAAAGGTAATATACATAATGCATAACAGTGCTGCAGTTAATTTAATTTTAAGGTTTTGGTTTTTTTTTTAATTTGCTGGTTGGTTGATCAGCTGATTCCCTCCAACATTTTTCTTACTAAATACTTTCTGAGAGAAGTCACAGAACAGAAGATGTTTTCACATACTGATGCCAGTGTGGCAGAACAGGTTCCCCACTGGCTGGATGAGAAGGTGTACTCTGTGTGTCTGTGGCACATTGTTTGCCTTGCAGGAATCAACCTGGATTAGAGAAGATCCTTGGAAAGGTCACTCTATTGCATATGTGATGCTTGTCCCTGTGTGTTGTTTCATTTAAATCTGAGCATAATACAAAACACAGAACTGCAAGAATAGTGCATTTTCTATATATTTACATCTTCTCCTTTCAATTTACTTATTTCTCCTGCAAGAGACTTCCTACTTTCTGCAAGATGCAGGTGACTGCATAGAGCTAATGTAGGGCTCAGAGGAGGAAGAATTACACAGGGCTGCAGGAGAGAGTCAGAGGGCTCTGTCCATGTTGATGGGTACCTACTGCTGGTCCTCAGGATCCCAATTTCACATGAACTGACTTTGGTGCAATTGTAGCAGCAGCAAGTCCAAAACCACCCCACTGCTATCCCGAGATTTGGCAGTGTAGCTGAAATAATTCTGTGCAGTCAGAAGAACAGAATTCCAAATTTTCAATTTTCAATCAGGATCCTCGTCCTACAGCTTTGCCTCCTAAATATGGAAACCATGAAACCTCTGTGTAATTCTGGGGGGGGGTGGGGTAATTTGATCCAAGGCAGGTGGTTTGTCAGCAATCCCAGGTTTTGCTCCTGATAGTTGGAATTGGAGTTGTGAGGGTCATGTTTTCTTTTGCATAAGGAAAGTGATACTCCTTCTGTCAGTCTGTATTGTCGCTAGAGAATTTGTGTTCAGTTATTAAAAGCTTTAAAAGAGAGTTAAATAGTGCTTGATATGCTGACAGAATTAATGGATGCTGGAAAAATAGCAAGTGTCCCAAGGTAATATAAGGAGTAGAAATGAACTTGTGGCATCTTTGCTGGTCTGTGGAAAATGCAAAATAACTTTGAATTGAAAGAGAAATTAAGCAGTTTCACAGCAGGCACAGTGACAGTTACCAGAGGTGGGCAATGCACCATGGTCCCATGTATTCCCAGTAATAGGTTACTGTGCCTGTAGCATCCAGGGGCTTTTCTAAGGCAAAAACTGTGCCCATTTGTAAGAAAGTGGTGCAGAGCTGGGACCTGAAAATACAGAATCATGTTAGAACTGGCCACAAGGTAGCAGAGAGCATCAAGAGAAAAGAAATGCAATTTAGGCCCAAAAGATTTATTGAGCCAAAAATTTATTTCACCTGTTGTTTCTTTTTTCATATATATCCCCTTCTGCATCTTGAGACTCCATTAATCACTGGAATGCAAAACTCCAACCACATGAGAAAAGCAAAAGGAGAGCCCATAATGGAGTCTGCTCATTAAGAAAAGCTCAGGGATCTGATTAGTCTTACTCTTGCAGGGGGGAATTTAAACTTTTTTTTTTTTAAACATTTTTGTCATTTTAACTCTCTTGTAATGTTATTGTCTTTATAGCCAGAATCTAAACCTTAAAAACATCAAAGTTCTTAAAGAAAGGTTTAGGGATTTGGAGCTTGTTTCTTGAAGAGTATTAGGGTCTTTTCCAACAAGAAGAATTTTTCTGCACCTCTGGAGGCTTCCTGAAAATCCTAAAACAAATAATAGAAAAATAGTGATTTAAAACCTAATTTCTAATACAAACCAGCTCTGGCTGTCTAGATGAAGAATAAGCTTCAATAAATGGGAGACAGACGCAAGGCTCTTCAGTATGAAGAGTAGCGAGGATGCAGAAATAGAAATAGGTTTTTCATTACATGAGGGATTATGCTTGGGCCAGAAATGCCAAATATTCTGTGGACCGCAGCTGCACTTTCTGTCTGCTGTTGTATTAGCTGGTAATAGTAAAACAATGATGTGATGGTAGAGACAGCTATTTGTTCTCAAAAATACAGAGAAGTTGTTTTCCCTTTCTTTGCTTGGATTGCCATGTTGTCCTCCATGGCATGTCTTAAACTTCTGTCCCTTCGTGGCAAATGGGCCACAAATTAAAATATACATTCTCCTTGAGCACCACCTGAGGATGCTCCTGCAGCTGCTGGTGTGCTCCCACAGTCAATTTTTTCTACTGTTGTTCTGACACTCCTTAGTCAATTCAGGGGCTCGTTATTTGCTTGCACAAGCCGGGTCAGGGCAATTGCCTGAGCAGCACCCATTAGACCTGAGGGGTTACTGTTCCTGGGAGCAGTGGATTTAGAGGCATTCAGGAAAACAGCAGGAGGCATCTTGCTCTTTGATTGGTTTTCTGTTATTTGATCAGCACTGCCCACTCTCATATTAACAGAGAGACTGGAAATAGTAGTGGTTTTCAGGATGTAGCTGGGTAGAGGGCTTCACTCAGTCTCATCTTGGAATATTTGTGAAGGGAAATTACTGAAGTTGAAACGCTGTGATTTTCGTCTCTTTAGTTTCTTTCTTTTAGATCTCTGGCAGAATAAGTTTTATCTCTTGCTTTAGGCCAAATAAAGGTTTAACAACATTTAATACACACAGTTCTCTTCATCTTCAGGTGTTTTTTTTCCTGTCAAAAATCTATGCATTTCCTTTTTATAAAATCACTGTGAAAGCATTCTGCTTAACTCCATTTCCCTGTGCTATGAAGCATTGTTTTAATATGTTGTTTGACTTTTTAAAATGAGCATTCATAAATCACTCATCTTTTTTTCCATATTTACCAGTAGAAAACTGTAAACAACTAGAACAGAAAAGGCTTTTAAACACAGTGCAATTTGCTTAACATTTATTTGGCACTCCTGAAGTACCAGATACACAACAGGTTCCTTTAGCAATGGGAGTTTTCTTTCCTTTGGCTGTGTGAGCTTTTGAAAATGTACAGTTTGTGTGGGGTTTCCATGAATTGAGGATGTTTAGTATGGAATTCACTGTTTCAATGAATTTGGAATTCCTGGATACCAGGTTCAAAGCTATCAGTATCCCAACCTGCATTTCAACCTGAGCCTTAAGTAGCTACCTTTTAGTAGCTGCTTTAGCAGGGTGGTGGTGCTTTGATGTGAGTAGTTCTGAGCACAGCACAGCTGAGGGGTTCAGGTCACCAGGTGGTGCAGCCTCCTAGCACAATCCATGCAGTCCCTAGGCTTATTCTGGCACTCAAGGGCCCCAGAGTCACAGGAAAAGTGTGAACTGCATGTTGTGAATTGTGCTACAAATCCTTCCCTGCCAACCTTAGGGAGCTCTGGGGCCAGGACCCTGGATTGCCAGTTTGCACAGTGGATGCCTTTGCGTGGTACCTGAAACCAGTGAGTGCTCCTTCATTTCCCAGGGATGGGGCAGCAATGGCCTTGGGCTGACTTCATAAAATCCATCCCATTTTTTACCCTTTGAGTACAGAGCCGTATTCTGAGCACAGATCTTAGCTTTTCCTAATAGAAAGGTCCAAATCAGAGCTGAGGGCACAAAGCTTAGGAACTGCAGTTCTCTTAATACATTCCTATTCTTCAGCTGTAACCTATTCCTTACATACGGGGAGCAGAATTTGCTTTAAATGCTCTCCATTAAGAGTTTTTGCTGAGAGCTGCAACTTGCCTACACCAACAGTCTCAGAGCAGTTTACAGAAGAGGTAATGGCTGCATATACTGCACACCTTGCTTTTTCTTTAGTGTAGTCGTGACTCTAGAATTGTCAATATTTTTTTCTTATAGTTGTACAAAGCAGTTTCCTTAGTTCAATGTTCAGGGGGTTCACACTTGAGTAAGTTACAGAATGCAGCATGTCACCAGTGGATGTTTTTAGCAAAAATTTGCAAATTTTTATACTCAGTTTTACTGTGTGACCCCAGATCTTTTCGGAGCCATAATACTTTTGTTATTTCTTGCAAGGCAAAACAGGCCTCAGATACCAAGGTGGCAGCAATTCTGTGTTTTACTTTGCTCATGAAAATTTTCATTAGAAAGAGTTACTGATCAGAGGGCAGGAGAAAGGCTTTGAAAGCAAGTCAGTTGTTTTCAGCAGTCACTGCTCAGCTGGTCACAATTCCAGTCACTAGGAAGACAAGTACTTGTAGGTAAAGATGAAAGCATACAATTGTATGGAAAATGACAGTGAATCTTTGTTTCCGTTGTCTGAAAACTTAAAGAGTCATGTCCTTTCTTGGCTGAAGGAAAATACAAATCCTAGTTGCTTTCTCCTCACTTGAAATGTCTGTAAGACTGTGGGGCTTCTTCCTACCCTCCTCTGCTGGGATATCCTTTGTTAAATACAGTTTATGTCAACATGCACATGCACTATGCAATGTGTGTTCAGTCACACTATTTATCAGTGCCAGCTGTGGGTTGGGAGATTCCTCTGAAACCCACGTGGGTCACCTCCATGAAAATATCCCCTCTGTCAACCCAAGAACTGGAAATCTGCAATCATTAGTCCCTGTTTTTCAGTGATATAAATGCCCCACGTGCCATTTCCAAATAGAGACATTATTGCTTAGTATGAAATGCCATTTCAGTTTGAACTCTCTGACTAGTCTGCTTAGATAAAGATAATATTATTCCATGATAGTTTTACCTTTTAAAGCTTTTTCCAAATATAAACAGGTTTTTTTCCCTAAAGCCCTTTTGTGGAAGTCAAAGGTCTGGATTGAAATGGCAAGCTTGTAATAGAGTTTGGGCTGCAGATTATGAAAAGGCCAAATTTGTAGTAGACAGAATTATATTTTACATGTCTCTAGTTTGCTTATTGTTTGTGTTTATGTGTATGTGATATCTACAAATTGAACTGATTTCTCTATATATTTTACTGATTTCTTTCACCTGCTTTTTGTTATGTGCTACTAGATGCACTATGTAGGTAATATTTTGTGCTATACTAAAACTAGATAATATTACTATAAACTGACCGAAACTACAAAAATATTTCCCCTATTTTTTAGCTTGATTATTTTATGTATTTTTCTGAATTTTACCCTAGGCCTGTTCTTGAAAATATTCCATGTGTGCTGTTCTGAAGTTTGTTGGAAATGCACATGTAAGTAAAGTCAGGAATGGCAAGATTTATCATAGTTTGTGTAGACTTTTCTGCAGCAGGGGAGAAGTTTACAAAAATAGATGAGGCAGAAACTGGAAATAGTTTTATTTTCTTTGGTGCAATTTACAGTATGTTGAAGTGGTTTATATTTTGGAGGAATCCAGTAGGTATTGGCAGTGGCCAATACCTTTAATGAATTATATATATACCTGTAATGAATTAGAAAATTGTACTCTTTCATAAGGAGAAATGTCCCTTAGACCTGTCATTGCTGCAGGGTCAGGTCAGTGTTTTGTATAATTTTTAGTACAGTTAATTATATATTCAGTATACTGTCTTTCACCTGCATATATACACACACTATATATATAGTATATTGTGTATATATATATTGTGTACATATATGTATATATACTCTCTATATAGGCACTATGTATACTGTATAGTACTATATTATATATAGTACGGATCACTAACACTAAATGTAGACTGTCCCAACAGATGTACAGATCAGCTGGGTCTGCTGAAAGCTCCCCTTCCCTGTGCAGCTTTTTGTGAAAGAGGGCACTGGGAAAGTCTTTAGGCAAAGCAGGTTGTCCCAGCTGTGAGGCTGAGGAAAATCCCTCTAACTCTCACCTTGACACCGTGGTTTTAAACCCAGCCCGTGGCTGGGGCAAAACTTGAGCTGAAAGTGTTCTTGGACACCTCTGAAGCTCTGAAGTAAAGTTTGCTCTCTGTCTCGCTGGCTGAAGGTCAGATGCAGTCTCCTGTGAGCCAGGGCAGGGAGGCAGTGCAGATTTTTCACTTCCCCCTCTCTTAATGTAAGATCATCTGGATGTGACCATCCGTTTCTTCCCTGCCCTTGGCAGCGGAGCAGGCGCCACTTCGCAGTGTCTCTCTGGCACCATCAATCTGTTGTATGGGCTGGGATGCCATGCTAGGAAAACAAATAGCACTGGTGTCCCAGCCAAGGACTAACAGATGGGGCGAAATTCTGCTGTCCTCTCACTAAATCTAGCTAGGAAATTGATAACCAGCTTTTTCAGCTTAAACTGAAAATAAGCTGAGTCCCAGCTCTACAAAAGGAATTCTGTGTAGTACCTCGTAGCACTTGCCTCTCTTGTTAAAGTCAGGGCTGATAGATTTCTTTTAATAAGGTTTTTTTCCTTCCTCTCCCCCCCAGCTTATATTTCCTTATGCATGTTTTAATTCCTTATAGTCTGGACATCTTCTAGACAACCCAGCTATTGCTGATGTCTTTCAAGAAAATGCAGCTTTATTTATACTCTTGGATTTTATTGAAGGAAAACCCATGTTCTCTGGTGCTCTCATAATTAAATGAAAGTTTGTGTAGACGCCAGTATTGTAAATTTTATTTTCCTTAAGAAAAAAATAGCATCTGGTTTAGGAGCAGTAAAAAATTTTTGTAAGTTTTATTTATTTGTAAAGCAATAGCTGCTGTGATTGAAATTAAACATGGGATCATGCTGCTTCTGATTAATTCTAGCACAGAGGAGCCAAAAAATAACTTGATTTTTTCTGTAAATAGGCTAAATTAGCATCTGGTAAATAATGATAGTTGGAGGACTTGAAAAGAAAGACAAAAGTTTTATTTTCTGCTCATTGAAATTACTCATTTTTAAAAAATAATGCTTGAAGTTAAGGCTATGATTCACTGTTTTGCAGAACTGAGATGAATAATAGTTAATGCTAATTTAGCTTATAAGCACTTTACTGTGGGGAAAGTAAATGTTATTATTCCTACATTCCAGATGGCTAAATTGAGTTTCAGTAATGTATATATTTTTCATTACTGTAAAAAATGGATCTTGGGTCTGCTGGTTTTTGAGTGTCTTTTGAGTAGTATCAGGCTCTATCTTCTGGTATTTAAAAGTAGCATAATAACTAGAAGTAAGGAAGAGCACTGGGTTTCAGAAAGAAATCATAGCACAGGGTGGTAAAGTGTGATAGACAGTTCATGCCCACTGAGACAGCAAAGCATGATATGCAATTCCTGCCTATTTCCAGGTAGTCAGGAGGAAAGATCTGTGTGTGTGAGTGTATGTGTTGATAATGAAGTGACTTCCTCACTAAGTGCTAGAATAATAACATCAGCTGGACTAGACTGGCTTTGGAAAGAATCCTACATCTTCACATCACATTTGGAGAATTTTTTAACATTGTTTTCCCTTGCAATAGGCAAAATAATTTGTTCTGGCTAACATCTCAACACCTTTGCTTGCGAATAGCTAATGTTTTGTAGCTACTTTAATGAAGAATAGCAGTATACTGCTCGAGCTCTGATATTCTGTTAAAACTTAAGAGGAGGGTCAGCTGAGCTTTGGGGGTCGTGTGTCAGAGTGCTTTTCTCACTGTCCTGCTCCACCTAACCACTTGTTCCCCAGCTCATTTGATTTTCCCACATTACTCTGTGCAAGGGGAGGGCTGTAGCCTTGGGTGGTACTATATCAATTAAAATCTTCCTCTGGTCTTTCAGGACTTGCTCTCCAAGCACAACCTTATCTATCCAGCTTTATTTCCAGAAATAGGAATCAGCAGATTGTGGAGGGGAACACAGCCCATGACTTTAAGTGCATTCACTGGTTGCTGCCAGGATATCAAGTGTGACACCCTTGGCCCACACCCATTGCTAAGTCACTTTTTACTGTTGCTTTAGCTGAGGCATAGACAGTGATAAAGGAGCAATTTCTTCAGAGTAGGAGTGAAGCTGGACCACTTGAGGAACCTTTGAGTGCTACTCCTGTTCTGAGAAGAAATGGCAAATACCAGGTTCTGGGGCCATCAGCCCAGTGTCTGGATGTTCACCTTAAAAAATAAAGAGTTAAAGTGCAATCTACTGTGTAAGAAGCTGTAACAATAAAAACCTATTTTGCTTTAATGCTTTGTTCTGAAGGGAAAAAGACAAGTTTTATTCTATTTCGCATACAACGTGATGAAAAGATCTTTACAGAACAAGGACAGGGCACAGTGATTTCTGCTCTCTGGTTTTCTTTTGGAGGGAACAGATCCCAATCCCTTAGTAAAGCTTTCAAAATTACTCTGCTTGCACAGTAATCTGTTTTTTCCCCACCTCTAGTTCACTCATCCATCTCCTAATGCTGATACTACACTCTCCTTGTTTCAGTGCTGTCAGGAGTAGGAGTGGTTGTGTTTTGTGTTGCTGTTACTGGCCATTCCAGGTCTTCTCATTTAAGAGTCTGCAGGAATCTCGAGTCTGATTCCAAGGAAAGCAATTTGTATGTTAGTATTGGAAAAAAAAATTATGAGGCCTTGCAAAAGAAAGATAAAACAGAAGGAGATGTGTTAGCAGTACCTGTTTGTGTGTAATGTCAACAACTCTGTCAACATTCCCAAATTGCTTTTAAATATTTACTAGTTGTTTTGTGGAGAAGACAGTGAATATTTTGATCTTGACAATAAGATTGTGATTTCCTCCAAATAACCTGATACAGATTAAACTGGAGAGATGTTGCAAACATGCTTTAAATCACTTATGTTTCCGTGATGCAGATTAATAAAACTAGATTTATTTTTCTTTACAGTTAGTGTTTGTAGGATTTTATTTCATTTTTTGATAGCTTCTTATTCTTTGATTTCTCTGTGGAATACGTATGAAAAATTACATGTTTTCTTGTTGATGTATGTGAATGGAAACACAGCTGGGTGCGTCTTATTTTAGTGCTTTGAAGATTGCTCTTTAAGTGCTTGTGTTCTGGTGGAACAGCAAAGTTATGCAGTGTATTGTGCTACTGAAAAATTCAATAGCTTCAGTCTACAGAGTCCGTGTGCCACTGCCTGAGCCTTTCTGCCAACAGGTCACATGTGCAAAGATAGTCAGAGTCCTTCTCCTTCCTGCCTTTCCTCATCCTCTCCCCCAGGTTCCATATATTCTGTCAGTTGTCACCCCAGCAGGTGTCTTACGGCAGATAGAGGCCCAAAAAATGTGAATGAAGTAGCACATAATTTAATGATTGATTTACAAAGCAGGCACTGAAGGGAAAAATGCTTCTCTCTCTGATACCAGCGGGCAACCACTAAATCATCAGCCTACACAAAAGCAGAGTACAGCCATCCATGAGGAGAATTTAAGGCAAACCAAGCTAAGCAGCATGCAGTGGTGAGCAGCTGGGAGCTGTCAAAGCAGGGGGACAGAGCAGAGCCTGTTTGTGTGTTGGGATCAGTCACAGGTTGTGGGTGCAGGACCATGTGCCCTCCTGGGCACGGCAGGTTTGTATCCCCATCACATATACTGTCCTTTGCAATGCTTGTGTCAAGAAAACTTCTTAGTAATGACAAATTCGTATTAGTCTTTTAGAAAAAAACAGCAGTTCCATGTTTTACTGTTTAACTTTCTGCCACCTCAGTCTGCAGTGCCTGGGGTACACCCGGGCAGTGCTACTGGGGCTGCTGAGAACTGTTTAGGTTTTTGGTTGCAGCATTTATCAGTATTTCTGATGAACCAAACACAAGGATATTTAACAGGAGATGTTGCTGAAATTGTGTTCTATGTGCCTGCTGCATTGATATTTACACTGACTGGATGCTTGCACTCCTTCTCAGGTTTATTTTTATGGGGTTTGGTTATGGTGTTTCTGGGGTGGCAGGGGCCAGGGTGAGAGGGGAAGATCCAGCCCTCCTGAACTGCTCTCACAGTACTGAGCTCAGGGTTAGAAGCTTGAATTTAAACTCTAAATCATGCAGAAGCTGATGGAAAGGTACTGAGGGAGCAATTCTGAGTTACAAAACTGCAGGCTTTAACTCCAGCTTTCTTACTTAGGTTTCATTATCACTTGGATACCACCCTGGTGGCTCTGCACTCTGTCACACAGCTGGCAGTGGCTGTGCCTTCCTGGGCAGAGCTAAGCTGCTGCTTGGCTCTTACATGGGAAACCTGCAGGTTGCTTTAGTGTAGACCAGTTTTCATTGGGAATAGTAAGGATTTATTGTCATTTATCTAAAGATGTAGCCAGAGCTGGTGCAGACCAGCTGCTGTGGTTTTCACGCACTCCCATTGCATTTTTCCAGGAGGAATCGTTTCCTTTCCCTGTCCTGCAATGTTGAACTCCAGGTAGTCTTGACTCCCACCATCAGAGTCATCAAGGTTGGAAAAGACCTCTACAAATCCTTGAGTCCAGCCACTATCCCAGCTGAACCCACTAAACCCCTTTGGGGGCTGTTACTGAAATCAGTGGAAACCACAAAACATGTGACAAGTGGCCATAGAACACTTAGGCTATTGAGGGATACTTTTATTTTGATATCTCCTGTAATGAAACCTCAGTATCCCTGCCATTGAATTTACATGACAGATCTAGCAAATAGCCTAGAAAATGATACCATTAATTAAGAGATTCCTTAAGGACTGGGTGCAGAAACAGGAAAATGTGCATAATGGCACCATTCAGGAAAATTTATTCTTAGAATTATGGCCATCAATGCTGGCACACCTATTCTTAAAAGTAAAATCTGCATTTGTAGGTAAGACTGGAGGCTTGTTTCCAGCATTCTGATATTGTAAGGTTTGATATGTTGCTCAGATACAGGCAGAAAGGTAAGCATATTTAATACATCTTGTTGAATAAATTTTATAAAATATTACTATGATCTGTGGTTCACTAGGTTATATCTGAGGCTTTGCTGAAGTGGAATTGTCATGAAAAATAGTATGGACTTGATTCATGATTGCATTATTCCTCTTCCACACTGATATAGCTACATTGAAAATAATTGGCTTAGACCAATGGGGCATGAAAAAGATTCAGGGATGAATTTGGCTCTGTTTCTTGAAATGAAATATGTGCCATTTTCTGTTCAGCATTTGCTGTACCTTAAGGAAAATCATAAGGCAAATTGCATCAAATCACACTATTAAAAGAAACATTTTCTTGTTCTGTGCAGTAGAACTGATCTGAAACATTTATGTGCTCAGAATTTTTTCCAAAGCACACTTTTTATCCTTGCCCTGTATTTAAAAATTGATAACCAAGGGAAAAAGCTGTTGAGTTATAAAAACAGGGGTTTTTTTTTTCTTGTGATTGCGTCATCTACTGCTAAAACATAATTGAACTCAAGGTTTGCATTTGCAAATGACCTTGACTAAAGTTTTACAATTCAAAGAATTAATTTAATGACTTAAACTGTCTAGAATGCCAGAGTCACTTTATGGGGCAAAACCTATGTAGCTCCTAGTGAGGACCCTCTATTTGACAAAGTCAGCAGGTGACTTTCTGCTTCTTATGGGATGATTTTAGACTCTGTTTACAGAGGAAAATCAGTATGAGGCAGCAGTTCAGAGTGAGGCTGAATGATCTTAGGAGTCTTGTTCTTGCCTATGGCTCAAAGAACCAGCTTGTAAACTCTCTGGAGGTACCTGGCTCACCAGCCTCCTGGAACCAGTACCCTTTATTGGCCCCAGCTTTGGGAATAGTCTGCACTCCATTGCTTTCTGCATGTGGAGACTGGTTTATGTGATGAGGATGACGTTGCTGGGTTGTGCTGCATCTTCTGAGCACTGAAATAGTTCCTACAAGGGTAAAGATGGCTGTAGACTGTGCTTGGTGCCTGTAATTCCCTGGCTCACACCCCTGTGCTGTCTTGGTTATGGGAAGAATAAATAATGTATTTCTGCCTGTTAGTCCCCTTTGCTCCCTCCTCTCTTCTTCCTCCCTGAAGGGAGACTGCAGCTTTCTCCTGGATTCAAGTTTTTAAACTTTATTGGATATTTCTG
Organism: Pachyramphus minor; assembly: GCA_013397135.1. Lineage (NCBI taxonomy): Eukaryota > Metazoa > Chordata > Aves > Passeriformes > Tyrannidae > Pachyramphus > Pachyramphus minor. The sequence goes on along the minus strand of VYXB01008643.1, from coordinate 266,762 downwards.
AGTGCAAGAGGAGAGAAAAGGATGAGAGAATGATTACAATACCTTTAAGTGCCTTAAGATGGAAATCCTCAGTCTTAATTTCTCACCTTTAAGCCAATATCCATTTACTTCTTGAATAAATACTTTCCCAGAAGCATTAGTGAAAAAAAAGCTGCAGCCTGTGTGGATGTCCCCTTGTAAGCATGCCTTGGGTCTTATCCTAGTGGTGCTTACCCAGCTGTCATGTGCTAACTGGGAGAGTTCACTGCACATTTGAAGTACAATCACGAGTTGATTGGAATATATGTTGTTCTTTCTAGCAAGTTCTTTATAGTTTGTTCTTTAGGGATCTTTTAAAAGGCATAAATCATTGCCTTATGATTGCTATTCTGAGTAAGCTGCCTGGCTGTATCTCTGAGTACCCTTCCCCAGATTCCCCTTTTCCGTCTCTAGCTCCCTCACCAAGCCCTATCTTCCTGGGAGTATACTCAGGTAGGAAGACAGAATAAAGAGAAAATGATAAAAATAATTTCTGTCTTTCAGAATACTGCTCCCCAAGTAGTGTAGTTACTTGCACAAATAATATGGGTGCTTTTAAAACCCACAGACAAGAGCAGTGGGTAGTGGTTATGTGCTGTATCATTGCTCCAGGCGGGGTTGTCTCTACAGACACAGGGCAATGAAACAACAGAACCTGGAAGGCAGCTCTCTGACTCCCTGTTCCATGGGAAGTGGGAGCTCTGGCTCCTGGTTTCATAGCCAGACAGGTTAGTCCAAGTAGTGCTTAAGCTTGTACCTGTCAATCAGGCAGATTCTAAAGGGACCATGGGTTTGGACAACTGCTAGATGGGGAATATAATCCTTTGCTTATGCTTGCTGGAAGAAGAATTAGATGGCATTAAGAGGCCTCAGCCTGCTAGATGTTGGCTTCTGGGTTTCTTAATACACCTTCTTGTTAAGAGTATACATTCATCAAAGTCTGCTCTTTATCTCCACTCATAGAGATGCTTGAAAATAGATGATCAAATAGATGTTTTCATTTTAACCTGAAAAAAAATTACATTATTTAAAAAAATAATTGAAATGGAGCTTCCCATTATTCCTATTGCTATTGTGAGAATTGGGCTGAAAGCCACACAGTTCCTTCCTTGCCAAAATGGGGCATAACCAAGTTTGTTTAGCAGGCTTTTCATGAGAGTCAGTCCTTACACTGAAAGCTCCTATCCTGTCACCTGTTTTGAAATGCTTCAAATGTAGGAAGCCTGCTGCAGGTGGTATCAGTAGTTTTACTGATCTGAGGCCTTGGGCAAATTCATTTGAATTGCTTTGAAACTGCATATTCAAAATTCAATAAAATAAGAGGGTCTGATGGTGCAGCTGCAGTATATCCCCTCCAGCTGGGTTAGCTGAGACGTTTCAAGGCCCTGGACTAGCAAAGCCTGGGTGTGATGTACAGATTATACAGATAGCTGCCAGGGAAGAGGTTTTGGCAGGCTGGGTGCAGCAATACCCCCTGCCAGCAGACTTGGGAGTGAGTAACAGTGGCTTTCATGCTATGTGGCATCTTTTGCTGGCTTTCCTAGACAGAAATTTGTTGGTGCAATAGTGGCAGCAGGCCAGTGGGAGGGGGGATTGCCTCGAGGGTAAAGGGATGGAATGTAGGGAAAACAATAAACCCAAACAGCTCCAGTTGTTTAGGAAGCGATTGGCCATCCTGAATGCCTTGGTATGGCTCCAAACTGAACTGTGCTGTGGGCGGGTTTCGTTAAATTGCATTCAGAAATCATATTTGCCCTTGGGCAAATACCCTTGCTTTTATGCATACCAGGCAAGTCACATGCACCAAAATGGAATTCACATGGTGCTTTAGTCAAAAAGCTAATGTCAGTCATCATACCTTTTATGCATATCCAATCCCTTGGTTCTTTATGCCCATTTAAATATGGAGAAGTGCTTTTTATTATTACCTTGCCTGTAAAGCACTGAGATAGATATATAGGCCATGTAATGTATTGCAGTATAGGCTCTTCTCTGCCTATGTATTCAGCACTTGCAAATTAAAATCGTAGGCATAAAATATTTTGGTTGTTGGGTTCTGATTTTCTCAGATTTCTGCTGTTAAACAGTGGAATTAATTCCTTTAATGTGCTATACATCCACGCTTTCCAAATAACTCCTTCAGTAGCAGTACATGGCTTATCTTTGTAGCATTGTAGTGCTGGTATCCGTGTGAAGAGCACAGTGCTGGCACAACCAGCACAGTGCCTAAAGGTGAGATAATCAGAGAATACACGCGGGGACGTTGTTTGAGCACCATATCGTTGGACTGCACAGTGTGTCCCTCGTTACTGAAAGGGCTACCATGAAATTTAATTTAGGATTTTACAGACACATTTTGAATTGGAAATCTCTGTAATAACTTTCCCTTTGCTCAGCCTTTTAACTGTGAAATTCAGTTGGGGAGTTTTGAAGCAGCAGGTAGTGTCGCAGCACTCTGGAGGGATTTTGCCAGGATTCAGCTAAAGTGCTTGCAAGTGTCATTTCCATATTTAACTAATTTCAGTTTTTAATTAGCTCCATGTGAAAAATGAGAGTTCACGCTGAGCTAAGCTGTCAGCATAGAGTCTTGTTTCCTTTCTAGCCTCTCAGGACAATTACTGCAGCATCCCCTGGTTTTTTCAATGAGAGTGCTTAGCCACTGCACGCTCCATCCCTCCCATTGTTCCCTGCCAGGAGCAGGGGAGTGTGTTGTGTCTAGCTGGCTAAAATGGAGAAGATAAGTTCTGAAAATATTTCAAATACAAAATTGGTTCAGTAAAGGTTCAAAGAACTTCACAGGTCTGGCTCAGAAACGTCCAGCAGGATGGAATGTGCTCCCTGCTCAGACCTCCCTGGCACTGTGCAGTCGGTGACATTGTTCCGAGCAGTGTCTGAGCATTTCAGCTTCATTACTTACTGCATTGGCCAATATTGTGTTTCAGAAAGCACAGTGTGAAAACAGGCTTTTCATGGGGCTTTCTGCAGCCAGAGTGGTAACAATGCAGTGCTCCAGAGACTGTTCATCCCAAAGGCCTGTGGTCCTCTATGAAAAAAGAACTGCTTTTGTGTAAAATTCCACCACGCGGTATAGGGATGGAAATTTGTTAATCCTGCATCTCAGCTGACGTTTTACCTCCAGGACTTCAATGCAAAAGTTAAGATAGTTTTCAAGAATGAAGTGAGAGCTGCAGTTCACGTAAACTCTTCAAAGCCATGGGATGTGAGCAGGTTTCTGAAACAGTTTTATGAACTTGTAGCAATCCTGAGTTACATTTGCATGACAGTCATATAATACCATTGTTATTTTTGAAAGAATGCAGTCATTAAATTGTCAAAATTACGTTTCAATGGAAGAATTGGTGAAATAGCTCTGTAGGTGTTATCTCAGGGTTGGTTTTGGGGTTTTGATGTTCTTTTAAAATCTGTCCTAGAGGGTGAGATTTGTAAAGGTGTATGAATAGGTATGGTAATGTCTTCATTTTAGTTCATATACTAGCAAAAAAGAGGTTGTGTTTTATTTCTCACTTATTAGTACGGACAGCCACTTCCAGTAGACAGAAGCAGATTTTCTCTAATAGACCATAAAATCAAATGCATCTTTTTCAAATCAAGATGGATGGGGAAAAAAAGAATCTCAGCTGTGGCAGTTTCTGGGTTCTTAATGTTGTGAAAGAAGAAGGTAAATACATTGCAGAAACTTGTCAGATATAGTGACACTGAGGAGTTACTAGTCATTTTTCTTTTAAGTTATTGAGGAGATGCTTTGATACCTGCTACCAAGATGAAGCAAAAAAAAGGGGGGGGGGGGAAGGGAAGGCAAATAAATTTCATAGTGAAGAGTGAGGCTGAAATGCTAGGTAGATTTTCAATACAGTTTAGGGTTTGGGGTTTCTTTAAAATATAGTATTTACTGTTTCATCCATCGGAGCAAAAAGATATATAATCCTGGTTTGGTTGTCAGCCAGCTGGGTGTAACAGACATGAAGAAGTAGAATTTGAGCTTTAGCTGTGAAGTACTAATGTGTAGCTCTAGCCAACATATATTTTATTTTGCCCCTTGTATGGTGAGTTGTCTTCTCTTTGAAGGATAATTCACATTCATTTTATTGGTATTACTAAATAAAGTTGTTACATATATTAAAATTTATTGTATTAATCATTTAACACAATTCAGTTATGCCTTACAAAGTGTATGTAATTGAAGGCAAAGGTTTTTGAGGGGTTGTAATCTAGCTCATATTTCATTCTGTGATTCATTAATTAATTGTATACAGTGATGTATATGCTAATGCACTATAGCTCGTGTCCAATTCACCCTTCAATTTAAACTGTTGACTTTGCAGGGTGGAGTTCTTTCTGGGTTGCATTGCTGTTGCTGGTAAAAACTACTAATTTTTCAGCCATTGTTACGATATTCACAGTCTCAAATATTTAAAATAAATAGAGGAGTTCTGAAGTGAACCTCTCTCCACTGAAGTCAGTGACAATTTTGACCTTGGTGACAATGGGCCTTGATTTCAAACAGCTCTAAGCTGACTGATGATGAGCATTCTGCATTGCTGACCTCAGGCAGTGGAGTTGGCTGCTGCATCATTTTGTATGCAAGGAAAGCTTCATTAGAGTGATCAGGTATCAGATGCTCTGTACATTAAGCTGGAGTCATTTTTCTGTTGTGGGCAGCAGCTCCATCTGTAACAGTGATTTCTGCAATCTCTGCAGTGAGTTTTTTTTTTTTTTGTTATGTCAAGAAGATCAAATTGAGCTAGTCTTAAACCCCCATGTTATAAAAAGCAATTTGAGATATAATACATAAAGAAAATTAATACAAATATTAATATTTCATTAAGTGTATCTTATGATGATGCTCCTTAGATTAATTGTGATGTAGGCATCCAAATTAAATGAAAATGTCTTCCATTATTCATGGTGCACAGTGCTTGAAGTGGACTTACATAGACTGGTGGGCTGTCATGATGTTTCTTGGGACTTCAGGTGCAGCTTTGGTGATGCAACTGATAATGATACATGAACACACACACGCAGGAATTCCTTGTAAAATGTCTGTTGCTGCAGGCTGAAAACTTGCAGCTCTGCCACTTCAAAATAAAGCAGTGATCTGAAATTAAAATCGTGGCACCATGAAAACCCTTCATTGTTTTCTCAGGTACTCCCATAGTGGTGTGATCACATGGAAATCCTGCCCTCACTTCCAGCTTGCACTTCCCTACCTGCTCTAGAATTCGGGATGGGAAGATGAGAAGGCACAGATGCAGGAGAGCAAGATTTCAGTCTCTGAAAGCTATAAGATTTTTGCTATAAGCATTGTTTTTCCTGTGAAGCAAACTTCAGACTTGGAAATCTGCCAAGAATAAAACAGGTATAAGATTGGCAATAGTTCTAGTAAACTCATTATGGGAAATGATTAACAGAAATCATGAAAGGGCCATGGGAAAAAAAAATTCTCAAAAAGGTAGCTGAAGTCCACCTCGATATCTGCTTATTTTTTAAAAAACTGACACTAAAAAAAACAATCTACACAAAAGAATGTGAATTACATGGCTGTAACTGACTGCACTTATAAGATATTTATCAAATAAAATCTGTATATTTGATTTTTTTGTATGTTTCTATTCTGGCTCAGTAGGAAATCTAAATCACAATACATTAATAATGTCAGCTTTTCAAGGCTTATAGAAAGACTAAATCTGCTTAGATGCTAAATATAATCTGTACCTTTATGTCAGTATTGAGATATGATTTAGGTTAGGTTTATATATACCTTTTCAAGCATATTGTGAAAGAAGTATAAACAGTTTATAGTGTTGAAAATGAATGAAAAGCTTTGGGAGAAGAAATCATCTTTACTTTTCATCTTTGGATTTATATCCTCTTTGTAATGAACTTTTAACTCCAATAATTACTTTGTGTAGAGAGTAAAACCTTAAACTTTATCATTCATGCAGTGTTTTAAATTGTGATTCTTATCAGGTGATTAAATTAATTCTGTATCTTTTCTATTAGAGGAAGAATATATCCTGTGATTAGAAATTATAGTTTTTTGTACTGTGGACAGAAATTTGGCCATTCATAGTCATGCAGATTCACTTCATTTAGTGCATGCAAGGGGAGTAATAAAGGTAAAAACTATTTTCTTATCAGTGTGGCTAAAAATCAGAGACTGAGCCAAGGTCTGAATGCTTTGGAACTGTGAGATTATGAAAATCTTGTTCAACATGTTTGTAGAGATTAGGGCAGTTGCAGTTTCAGAAGATGAACGTAGTCGAATAAATGTTTGACATGATATCCCTTAGGTTTATGATCAGTATTAAAAGTAAAGCAGCTATTCTAATTCTTGTAAGTTCAGGCCTCAGTGATTTACAAGAGTATATTTGTGTCTATATTCCTTGAAACACCAGTTTCAAGTCTCATCCAGGTTCTTCCTCCTCTTGGAAACAGAATAAAGATGAGCTGGCTACTTTGTTCAGGATAATGGTGTCTTTTAGGTGTGAAATTAAAATGGGATTCAATTTGCTTTGTACTAACATTGAATGCTCACAATTGCTCGGGAAAAAAATTTGAAAACAAAGGTTTTCCATTGTTTTTTAGTTAAGAGCATCCCTTTCTGCTCTTCTAAGCTTGTTTCAAAAGTTGGCAAGGCTGGTAAAGTGGATATTGTATAATGGTATTAGGGACCTTCCAAGCTGAAAGGATGCTGTGTTGGGTAAATAAAAATATATACACTTTTCTTATTAGTTCCTGCCATCTAGTTCAGATGCAAGACCAAAAAGATTGGAGCCTTGACTCTTGAAACTGCCATAAGAAGTGAGTTCACGTTGCACAGTCTCAGGAGCTGATTAATCGTGTGCCGGCTCTCTGCGCTCTGCACAATCTAAAGCCTGTCATGAGAATAAATGAATAGTGCACTGTATTCTGCTTCTCTTTTAAGGTCTTTGTCGTGAGATTCCAGATTCTGAAGGCAGCATGCAATGCTGTTACCCTTCTTGTGACAAAAAGATTGCTCAAAGTGGCACAAAATCAAAACATTTCAGTAAAGAGGAGTGAAACGGGAAAAGTTGAAGTCTAATCCGGGGTGGGTTTTTTTCTAGCCCATCAGAGCAGTGAGTGGGGAACCAACACCCAGCCAAGGTACAACTCATGTTCCTGCAGGCTGGAGCTCTGCTGCCTGTTGTTTTCCTTGGAATTGGGAGTTAGGTCTTCACATCCTCCAGTTCCCCTCACCCGCAAAGTAGCTGCAAGTATGTGTAAGCTTTTCAAGTATTTTTGGAAGTAGAAAAACTGAAGATGGAAATAGAGGAATGAACTTTCAAAGCATTGCATGGCAGATAAGCACACAAATCACATTACTACTAATGGGATTTGTGGATATATCTTTCATGCTGTGCTCTGAAAATCCATTCCATTCAGTTTATTGACGTGCACAGGGAAAAGAAATCAGTCAGCTGGAGGGGGGGTGATCAATTTTAAAAAAATTTACTTTTCTTGGGTCCCCCTATTTCTTCTGTGTGAGCACAATGACAATGAAGCATCTTATAGCCTTCCTTCCATCTCCTTTTTCATTTTTAATAACGTTTATTCAAAAGAAAGCAATTAATTCCTAGCAGAAGTTTTGCTGCTTCTGACAACAATGCACTCATTCATAGATCCTTTATGGTATTTCTATAAAACACTTCCTGGGCTGGATGCTTTAAAGCAAAAGCCTTGTTCTAAACAGTTTATTGTCTGAAAGAGTTTACATGCTGAGGGTGAAATTATGCCTAAGGATTTCTTTCTTATGTTGAAGATTGTGTGAAGTCAACTTTCCTTTCCATTGTGTTTCCAAAAAGGCACAATGTGTCCTGTGTTTCCCTGGTGAGTGAAAGGAGCACGACTGACTGACCTTTGTGCCACGGAGAGGGGAACTGTGCTCAGCCCTCCTCCTCAGCAAACACTCTCCAAAGCTGAGGGTCTGCCTCTGATTGCCTCAACTAAAGTCCCTGAGAGTGAGGAGCTGAAATTCCAGTTCACTGTGTCTGTGCTTACAGGAACTCTCTGGATGAGAGAAGCCCAGAGCTGGATTCTCTACAGCAATGAGGAGGCCGGCAGGAATGACAGCCTGAGATTTCTTATGTTGTTTCATAACCTTACTGGTTAATCAGTCCTCATGGCTTTCCTCTTGTAGTCACTGTCATTCTCTTTGGAAAGTTACAAAATGTTATTTTAAGTATAAAACTGTTGCAGAGCTCAGGCACAATTAACAAGAACATAAACTTGTGGCTGGGTAACATACAGAGGCTTGTATGTGGGTAGCAATATGAACTTAATTCACTTGAGGGAAAAGTGGAGAAAAACATGCTTTAAGATATAAAAATGCACAGCAGTGCCATTATAGTTAATGGAATTCTCCATTTTCAGCATTGTAAACTAAAAAAAGTGACTCTGAGAAGGGAGAGGTCTTGTTCAATGTTATGGGTGGGATAAATAAGGCAGCAAAATGGTTCTTTTTTGTGCTCTCTAGCTGTAATACGGGCAGGCCTATTGTTTTATTGAAAATAGTGTGATCTGTTAATTCCTGAAGTTGTGTATTGTGATAATGCTTTATATGGAGTTCCCAAATGAACTTTTCATTTAAATTTATTGAGAAAACGTAGTGCACAGCAAATAGCACAGTGATGATTAAGATGAATTGCTGAGAATGAATGACCTTGAAAGTAAGCCATCTATTTGTTGTTGAGCTTCAATGGTCACAGTCAATAAGCAGGACTTATTGCATACATTTCACAACAGAAGTATTAAATTTAGATCAAGTGATCTATTTTTGAAATGCTACTTTAACCTTGCCTGCTAACAGTTGAATGCTCACAAGCAGAGGAAGCAATATAATCAGGAATACATCCAAATGTTTTATATGAGGTCTGTAGGATTCTTAGACATTAATATTAATACACCAGTTCATAAATACCCTAAGTGCTGGTAGTCCAGAGAATTATTTATTTTTTTAGCTGATCTTTAATCTCTGGTATCAACTCTGTAAAAGTTAAATCCTTATCTGCTGTGTCCTTGAGATCTCCAACAAGATATTTTGAAAATGCATCCCTCATAATTATAACTGATTCTGCTGTGCTATTAATTAAAGAGAGTATTTACTATTGTGCTGATGAAGAGCTACACTGGGTTGAGAAACCTGCACAAACGTTGTGGCATGACAGCAGTTGCCATTTATTCTCAGCCTGAAAAACATGCAGCTTCTAGGAAATGCTTTATGGCATAAAAATTCCAGGGTTTGCCTGTGATGTGTCATAGTAAATGTCCCCTAGGCTGTCTGGGCTGGTGGGTAGGGATGGACTGTGGTACAATGTAAGGAATAAGCTTGTATCAAACACTTCAAGAAGCCTTGGGACTTGTGGATAGACCAAGGGGTGTTGTATAGGTGTAAGAACAGCTGTGTTGGGTTGGATATGTCAAGTTTAATTTAATTTGGCTCCAACATCCAAAAATGGTTATCCTGTAAGAACAGGCAAAGCATGTATGTGCTTTTCCTCACTGATCTTCCAACCTCTGGTCCTTCTAGGTCTTTTCTGAAATGAGGGGTGGTGGCATGACAATATTCCTTGCTTTGTTCGCCCTTCCCATGCTGATTCAATCTTTGACTGACTTGAAATTTTCATGGAACTTTATCATCTAGCCCAGAATTTCCCTTCTGTTTGATAACAGTCAGCTCAGAGGTCATTATTTTGTATGTGGAGTAAGGATTACTCCTCTCCAGTGTGTGCTATTTTATTTTAACTGGGTTTAAATTTCATCTGCCATTTTCTGGCCCAGTAGCTTGGTTATGTTATGTCCTTGTGCAGTTCTTGGTCAGGCCTCTTCTTCAATAATGCAGACTGTGCCCCCTCCCTGCACAGCCTGTTTTCCATTTGGAATTTCTATTGTATCATATATGATAGGTTTGGATTTTTCAAACAGCACTTTAGACATTCCTGTAGATAATATATCAAAAGTGGCAGACGTCCACCCAGCAAGCCATGTGGCTTTTGTTTTAGAAAAAGGCGTGGGACTGTGATGAATTTTTCTCTTGGATACCCTCAGGAGGGCTCTGGCATCCTTGTCACAGTCACACTAGGTATTCAAGGAAGAACAGAAAGTTCTGGCAGTCAGTCCTGAATTTGAGGAGAGATGTCGTTATTTTTCTAGCAAGGAAAGGTGCTACTTGACCACATTGTTTATTTTAAGACTGCTTCTTTTAAGCAAAAAGACTCATATTCTTTGGTAATGTGTTTTCAAGCACTTTATTATATTTTAAACTGGAGGATTGAAGGTTATAGATCCTGGAGACACTGTCCCTTTCTGCCAGTAACATAAAATCAAAAGGCTTCAGTGTAATTGTGAGTTCAGGTCTTTGGATGCAGTGGCTTTCTTTGAGACACCTGCCTCAGCTGTTCTCAGAGGGTCATATCCCATTCCAGCTGCATCCTCACAGTGCTTGTGTGGCTCCTGCTGCAGATGTGGCTGAAGTCTGGCCAACAGAATGATGGAGCAGAGGATGGTGTCAGCCTCGGTAAATCATCCACAATTTACTGAAATCTTTGCCAGGCATACTTGCTGCTGAGACCAAATTCTGTAGGAAAGCCTTTTGTACTTAAGTAACACTTGCAGACCTGCCCATCCAACAAAGCCTCGCTGTCCTCTGTGTTCAGCTTCCATTACTTGTAAGACAGGTTAGCAAAATATGTCCAGAATCTCAGCTGAGATTTAGTTCAGTAAATTTTGACTGTCTGTGTGTGTTTGTGAACTGTCTTCTAACCTATGCAGGTGTGAGAGGCTTCTTACTTCCCTTGTTACAGCTGCCCAAGGATCTGTGCTCCTCAGCAGAGACCCAAAAGCACTAGTTAGGATCAAGTGGAGTGTTTTCAGGCACCGTGCAAGTTTTTCCCATGCAGTTGCTCAGCTGCTGTTTCCTGACTTTCAGACCCCTGCTATTCCTGTCTCGGGCATCTCTTGAGGAGAGGTTGTCAGCTGTGATGGATTGTGCATTCATTCTGTAATGGGGGCAAGTAATCACTGGGGAATAGGCCCAGCGCACTCGTTTCGCTTGGAACTTGGGTTGAACTTGAACCTATTTCTCCAGAGGAATAGCAGAAGAACTTTTAAATTACTATGTTTCTAGTCTTTTAAGTAACTGTTATTTTATGAATCATAATTGAGATCACTAAGATCAGTTTCTGGTATTCCTGGAGCTCTGCTGCATGATTAAGAAGCAATAACTAGTAAAGGACCACGTGTGTCAGCTGAGTAACATTTAATACAAAGTAAGAGTGCAATAATGTTTAATTATTTTTAAATTTTGGGGGGCGATACATTCATTTTTTTCAAGTTATCTGGGTGACCCATGAATATGCACCCACAGGTGTAAAGTGCTAAACTTCTTTTGCTTCATTCAAATATTGTGGTGCATTAAAACAAAGTTCAGACCATATGAAATAAAAAACAGGTGTGCACATAGGTCTTTGAATGTATATGCTATGAAATGAAATTATGCTATGATTTATCAGGTACCTTTTGTCTTGTCATGTCTGTGACTCATTAGGCCTGACTTGGAAATTACAGTGGTGTTGCTCAAGACTAAGTGTACTGGAATAGCCAGAGTTACATCATTGTTCACCTCATGAGTGGATGGAAAGGAAACTTTGAGCATTTCTGCTGCTATAATACAATGGTCTCTGTACAGAGTGTGCTTTTAGGGTTTATTTGCTCATGTTATTCATGATATAACGGAGTGGTTTCTTTTTCATATGAAAAGAGACAAACATGATATCACTACATCCTGACAAAGTGATGTCATAGTTTGATGGGTTCATTTTGGATGACAATAATTTAGGGTTTACTAAGCATGACAACTTGGAAAATTAAAACATGGAAATATTCTGAATCCTGTTTACTTTTATAACCTTTCCATCTTTTAGATAAAAGTTGCTTAAGGAATACTGAATTTTCTAACAGGCAAGCTGTGCACATTTTCCAGACCTTAACTGGGAAGATGCAGTAGGAATTGAGGAAAATGATGGATCATTAATCTGCATATTTCTCACTTTAAGAAGGAATACCATGGAGTAAAGGGATAAATGAAAAACCCTCATTCTGCACTGCCTATTGGCAGGCTCTGAGTTTGCCACAGGGAGATCTGTAGCACACAAAGACACCAGAGGTCTCTCATGTTAAGAATACAAGGTCAAGAGTGACAGGAGCACAAAGATAAGACAAAGAGCTTCCAGAGCTTGGAAACCATTGTCCATTAGGCTGAACTCTGAATGGAGTGGGTTTATGGCCAGAACGAGAGAGGACTAATCAAAAAGGAATATGGAGACACTACTGAGTCTTAGAGAACACCCAAGAAAATTTTGCATGTAAGTTTTATCATTTTTCTGTGGATTTTTCTTACCTTTTGGGAATTCTTAAAATAATATGTGATTCACTCTGGCAACCTCTATCTTATATAAGTCTTAGACTGATCCTTGACAGCTCAACCACCTGGAGTGATGAAGCAGTTCTCTGCCTTTGTTCTTAATGGGCAATGCAGGTTTAGCTTCCAGGTGCTTTCACTCTCTGTATATGTGTGTGTTGCTAGGGTGGGAGTGAGAGGTTGTTGTTTTTTAGCTAAATCTCAAAGGTTTTACTTCAAAATTTATTGTTTCTGAATTCTCGTGTTTTAGAGCATATAAATACACAATTCACTATTCTGGGTTACTAGATGTTAATGTTAAACGGACCAGATAAATTCTGACTAGCTCAGTGTTTGAAAGTCAGGTATCAGAGACAAGAACTTAGAAAATACGCTTAAATGTTGAGGGGATAAAAAGCAAATATGTAAAAATAACACCTACGAAACATACATAAGTGCTCTGTAAAATGTAATTTATGAATACACCATAAAGATAGAATGGTACTTCTTTGTGTTTTAAATCTTCAGGGATGTGTTTGTTCCCAAAGGTTAATCTATAAGCCAAATGTGGACCTCTGGAAATGTGTTTGAGTAAGCAGGCTATTTTGGAAAATATTTTGATGATTAGCTTTGGTTCTGGTTGAGTATCGCAACTCAGCTGTCTGGTGAACATCCTTTGGAGAAAATGTGGCCAGTACTGTAATATCAGATGAAAATGTGTTGTTGGGAAGGCAAAGCCACGAAGATTATTTAGTTGCAGTTTCAGAACAGAAAAGAAAAATTTAAAAATAAAAAAAAAGAAAGGAAACAGCCACAAATTCACTAGCCTAAATTTCTCCTCTGACACACAAGCATTCAACATCTGAATGGATTCCCGCATTTCTAATTAAACGGGGCTTCTACTTATTCCTTTGCTGGAGGCATTTTTGTTTGATTAACAGAACAAAAGGTTAATCATATAAATTTGCCATCTCATAGCGCTGTGAAGCGGGAGAGAATGGGTTTCTCCTTGCTCTCCCTGCTCGGCTGCCAGTCAGCTTGGCTGGCTGCAGTGCAAACACGGAGCTTTCCCCTCAGGCCCCCGTGACACACTTTTCTCGACTTATTCTTGGTAGAAGGTGAACGTTCCTGTGTCTGTGACTCGAGCTGTCTTAGCGGAAGTTTGCAGCTCCCCTAATGGATGTGTGGGCTGGGCAGGAGACTCTCGGGCTCTGTGAGGGGTAGAGCAGACGTGCAAATCCCTGCCCCGTTAGGAGGGAGCTCTAATTGCTCCTCTACCTAATGTGCATCTATGATTAAAACACAGAGCAGCGAAGTTATTAATGAAACCATGGCGTGCTTGGAAGCAGATGGATCACGGGGGTTTTTTAATACCATGTTAATAAGATCTTTTATAATTCCTTGTCTGAATTTACCTGGTAATTATAAGGTAGCAACTATAATTCTCTTGGACAGACTATTAGTTATGATTTCCTTATCTCTCCTTTGTAAGGACTGGTGCACAGTAGAAGCAGCAGGCTTTCATCTCTGCAAGTGACCTACATTTATGCTTATGCTTGCAATGAAATAAAAAAATTGCAACTTTGAACAGATACACTAAGAGTATAAGCCACAAAAGTGTAATTCTCCTCTGTGACTTGTTTTCATTTTGGGGCTTTGAAATTCACTTAATCTTTATGCACTCTTGGCTTTCGGGGCTGGTCCAGCTGAACGCGGTGCCCGGGCACGGTGTGGGAATTGCCAACAGCACAAACATGCCCCAAGCTGCTCCTCTGCCTCCATCCCCAGCCCTGTCACAGCCCCAGCACAGATGTCTCTGCTCCACGGGTACAGTCTGGATGAGCTGCAGCTTGGTGGTGTTTGAGCTTCGTGAGGATTTTTCAGTTTTGTTTGCAGTACTGAAAAGAAAACGGTTTGTTTGAGATTAGACTGAAAAAGCCTTTTAAAATGCTTGTTTTGGCAAAACAAAGCAAAACAAAAAGTTGTAACTGAATAAAACGTGTTTATTTACAAGGAATTCTTAAACATTCCCTAGAAATAAATTTTGAGTAGTTTCTCAGCAAAACATCATTTTCAGGTTCATACCTGGTATTTTTTAACAAACCGGAAGCTTTAATGTTTTGGGTTTTTTCACGATAGGAAAAAATTATAAATTCAGTATGAATGTGAAATCTGACAACTGCCCTTTTCACACAAAATGTCTCTTGATTTTATTATTTACTGTTCTTAGATGTCTGCTTAGTCCATAGATATGTCCAGGGGAAGGTGGTGTTAGGAAAGCTGCCTTGCTCTCCAGGTGCTTTTGTCAAAAAGGTTGAACTCTGCATAGATTGTGTGCTGAGAGCTTTTCAGGAGTTGGGAATGGATGGATTCTGGGGATGGGAGGTGTTTTGTTTTGTTTTCTTGGGTTTTAGGAGTACTTATATGAATAGATTCACATCTGAATGGATTCCCTGTATTCAGAGATTATCTGAGTGATGGCTCAAGCACTGTACATGGCAGTTCCTGTGAGAAGTCTTTTGCCTTTCCTATCCCTCCCATTCACTGTCTGAACATTTAGCATGTGACCACTGCTGGGCTATTTGTGACCACACCAGCTCTGCTGCAGTTGCTTGGAATTGGATGCAAAATATCTGCTAATGTGGTGTGGATCTGACACTGCAGAGGTGAACAATTCTAAGGCCATAATTATATTTATTTTCTGCCCCTGAGCTGACAGTGAATCCTCTCAGACACTTCTTTACATAACTGGAAATGTTGTTCTCTGTGGTATATGTGTTTGCATACAACCTGTGTACGCAGGAAGAGTGCTGATGGTGGGCGTAAAGAAAGGGAATAAAAACAGCTTGGTGGGCTTTTCTATCCCTCACCACTGCTCTGCATTGTGAGAATGCCGTGGGGATAATATGATGAAAGTGTGGAGATGTTTGCAGGTAGCTTCTGTTTATACAAGGTGAAGATGCACATAAATCCACTGGCTGAACGATTCAGACCTGTCAAGTCTCATGCATTATGCACAGGACTTATTCAATTAGCCCTGCCACAGTGCCTATAACTCATGCACTTGCAGGGGGGGTGCCTTGGCCTTGCTCCCACTCCACAGTTTATGTTCCAGGTGCAACTGCACAGCCTCTGACATGGGACACACAGTCCTGCCTCTGGCATGGGGGTGTCTGGAGAGGCCACAAGCAGGTGCTGTGAGCAGGCAAACCTCCCCAGGGTGGGACTGTGCATGGCTCAGGTTTTTGAGGTCAAAGCATTGGCAAAGCCCTCGGTTTGTCAGAAAAGTTTAATAAAGAAAATAAAGACAGAGGCTATGTAATGGCTTCAAACTGATAGATTAGATGTTAGGAGGAAAGTCATCACTGTGCAGGTGGGGAGGCCCTGGCACAGGTTGCCCAGAGGAGCCGTGGCTGCCCCGTCCCTGGAAGTGTCCAAGGCCAGGTTGGATGGAGCTTGGAGCAACCTGGGATAGTGGAAGGTGTCCCTGCCCATGGCAGGGGGTTGGAACAAGAAAAGCTTTAAGGTCCCTTCCCACCCAAAGCATTTTGTGATTCTATTATTCTAATCTATTGATTTAAATAAGTTGTACTAAACACAAAGTAATTGCATTACAATGTGATTAGTATACATAGGGCTAAAGCTGATTTTATAATCAACGTATAAATTACCACCTATAATTTAAGATGGGAGCTGGTACTTGCAGCAGTGCTTTGTTTCCCTGGATGTGTTCCCCCCACAACGTGTGAGTCGGGAAAGTGGTACAGGATGCCAGAATCTGAACAGAACGCTTGTTGTGATCGACTGCGTTGTAAAGCACTTTGCCTTTTGTGTTTCCGTAATTCAGAAGATCTGATAACTACACAAAACTAAGACAGATGTGCGTGAGTCACCAGGCGCGCTTGTTTGTTTGGGTTCTTTTTTTTT